>JAFELO010003136.1:101200-138001 GCA_017140195.1 Eumaeus atala
CATGTTGAAACAAATAAAAAATATTTATTTATTACTTTTAATTTAAAAATAGCATAAGTAAATGAGCGAACGAAAGTGAATTGACGTTGAACAAATCATATTATTACATATAGGTGAAACAGGAGGAAATGTGGGATAAAAGACAACAAAGAATTTTTTGCTGTGACAATACTTCCACCTATTAAGGTAAATGTAGAGCCTTTTATCATTGGATATAGGGGACCGTTTGCACTGAAATGTTAATACTTCATCTAATCCCTTTTGTTTGTGGTATATTGACCTCTCCAACACATAGCCTTTACAAAGCCTGAACCAACCTTTCGTGTTATTCAAATAATTGCACAGGTCTAATATTGCATAGAAACTTTGTGTCGGTCACTCTATCAATAATTGCCTTTAATCATTAGCAACGGACCATGTTTGTACATGTCGCACTCTCTAATTGGCTTTCGGCACACAGTGCCCATAAAGTAATTACTATTCGATAACTCGAGCTTAGACGTCCGTACGATCTAAATATGCATGCATTTACAGAGTACATTTCACAGGGTGGAAACAAGATGTTTTGCATATAAAGCATTGTGAGAATAGTTATTGGAACCAAGTTTGGTTTTTGATATTAATTTTTAAACTCTCAATTCTGTGATTCAATTTTCTCATTTCTATCATTGAACACTAAGACGGCCGTTGTCCTTCTACTCTTATCCACCCTGAATAACATAAAAAAGACTCATAGTCTGGCTTTATGCATTTTTTAATGATAGACATCGTGGTTTTGTTTCCCGTCTCGGATCAAAAAGCGTTATTGTGATTTTTCAATTTCTAATTACAGTCCGAAGTCGGGAACCACGGAGACCATGTGAGCCGTCGTTTTTGCGTCTGACTTCTCGTGACGGGTTGCCATTCCATCGGAATAAAGTAAGCCAACCCTGTGCACAAGAGACCTGTGCCGTTGCGTAGCTCGACATGCAAATTTAGGGGATATCGTGTAGTCCTGCAGTTAATGTGGCTCGTCCATATCCATATACCTGCTACAACTCTAAACACGCTATAGATAAAAGAACTATTCCGATGCTGTTTTTGATCAATTGGATAGATTTTTTTAATTGGTCATTTCACCGTATTCAAACGATTCTAATTTTTTTAAATCCAATCAATGATACATAATAATCAAAGCTGTTATTGTACAAAACCGAAAACAAGTATTTTATCGTAACACTAACTATACGGAGAAACGATTCGTCATCAATCGCCCCATTCTGATTTGAAAACTGATATGGCGAAAAAGCCGAAATAAAAGCTTGAAAGCAACTTTAACGGAAGCTTTTTTTTGTCGATACGCGTAAATCGTACGGTAGTCACGAGAGGTACCCATTTGCGAGTATTTCTTCGATATGCGGTCGACCGCTCCCCTATGTTGAGTCTAATTTATTTTCGTGAAAACATAATCGAATGAGCCATAATTATAACAAAGGTCAAAGACGAACTTTGATGAACATAAGCAACATTTTATGTATGTCTAGTTCTTATGGTCTTTGGCATTATTAATTTCAGCCAGTTTATACAGTTATTAAGAGTAAAAAGAATGGAAAAACATTCAATCATAAGGGATAAACGTGCGATCAGAGCCATTCGGTGACGAATGAAACATTAACATTCGCCGATGCGTTGTCTTTTTTCGTCTCAACTTTCCCGAGTAGTATTTGCGATGATAAATTTATGAGTTCATTTTTTGAAGCTACATAGAAGCAAAAATGGATTACTCTATAAGATTACATTTAAAATTTATTTTATTTTATTATGTTTGTCATCATGTTGCTTTTGAATAATAAATAAATTAACTCTAGGAAATATAAATTGATTTAAAACAATGATCGTTTTACGTTGTTCTATTTGCATTGTTTTATTTGATCTAATTTGCATATAATATTAATACAAGCTTTAATAAGACTGAAATTCTTTTCTTGTTTACTTCATCATGGTCCCGTCTTTTGCCGATTAATTTCGGTTCCTATAATGATCTCACAACGGCCATGAGTCAGATCCATTATACACATTGTTATTCGTCACGTAAGGCGACTGATAGCTATTTCGCCAAGTTCGCGTGTCGTATCTGCCGCCATTACCGTTGTATGATTATCGCTGTCCAATACAAACAACAATCGTCGCATGGCTATTTCGCCGTAAATTGTCTAGTTAATTGAGAACGGAGCAAACAAATATTACAAACATATTGATGTTTAATCTGTAATAATCCAAATATTTTTAGCTAAGTAAGTGTTAATGCTATGCTGAATTGAATTGGGCCGGCACGACCGGGGGTGTTCCTCTCGCTCACATGCAGGCGTAAACTAGCTTTATAGTATTGCATTTCGTGCGTTATGTGAGTAGCTGGTGGCCCATTGGGAGGTGAGGTGAAAGGGGCATAATGATGGTAACGGACGTTGGTAGTCGTAAAAAGGTTCCGATTGCTCGTTTCCGCCCCTATACTGTAATAAACATATATCATCATCATTATCAGGCCTTATCGGCCTACTGCTGGACATAGCCCTCTCTCAATGAACGCCAAGACGACCAATCTCCTGCTACTCGCATCCATCCCTGGCCGGCTACTGCACAGAGATCGTCTTAAATTAACTAATAGCTTAGATATATATATATAAGAAGATAGTGGGGGCTGAGCTAAAAGACAACGCACCTGCATAACCCTTACTGTTGGGAGTAAGTAGTCACGATATTGTTACGATTGCTTGTTTCTCTCGTTATGCTATAAATAAATGAAACAGACCATTTCTTCATGAAAACCAAAGAAGCTTATATGGCCTTTAATGGTTTTCATGAAGGCAATGAAATTTAATCGCAAAAGCATATGCTTTCAAATATTAAATAATGGGGCATCTAAACGAAAATAAATATTTAATATCAAGTGTAATATTAAAAATAAGGATTGGATTAAATTTGCAGATTTTATCGTTTTATTTAAAAGTCGTTTCAATGGTTTTTTTGCGGTTACAAATATTTCATTCAATACCAATAATAGGTAGTGCTCCATGCTGCATTGCTGATAAATTGGGCTGGCACGACCGCACAGTTACCTATGGTTCATATGACTGTCACTGACAGCTACGTTGTCTCGTTTCGTGCGGTTTGTGAGTAGCCGGTGAGCTATTGGCGGGGAAGTAGAAAGCAGGGCGATGGATTTACATGTAAATAATAATGCGAATGTCTATGGACATCGGTAGTCATCACAGGGGCTCCGATTGACAATAAAAACCCATAATAATTACAAAAGTCCAATGATTACCCGTTCCTCATGCTAAGCACGCAATACCATACAGTACACCACAATTAAAATTGTATTGCCTCTTTTCATATTACGAGGCTAACTACATTGGCCAAGCTCACATGACTAGTCCAATGTGACATAAAATTTCAATTATTTTGACTGAAAGGTTGTTTTCTTGTTATCACA
This sequence comes from Eumaeus atala, assembly GCA_017140195.1. Taxonomy (NCBI): domain Eukaryota; kingdom Metazoa; phylum Arthropoda; class Insecta; order Lepidoptera; family Lycaenidae; genus Eumaeus; species Eumaeus atala. The sequence continues at coordinate 104,673 of JAFELO010003136.1, forward strand.
CCGCTACCGGTCCTGTGTGGAATGGTTGTGTAGGACTCGCTGATAAAACGAATACCTACTAAAATCCTATCCTGTAGTGTTCCTAGGCATGTAGGTATAGGCATATACATACATGAAAGTGTCCCTTTCCATCAATATTGAAGACAAATACTCTATTATAGTATTTTCCACAATATTATAATTACGTTGTGAAGTTAAAAAGCTTTAGTGCTGGAATTCGACAAGACTATGCCTTGTCGTATCTCTTAACACGCTGCAAACTTAGAGCATTCCTTGCTATGCTAATAAAGCACTGGAAATGCCATTATACTCTGCCGCCATGCAAATATTTCGACGGGTATTGGAACAAACTTGTTTCTGAAGTTGAATCTTTGTTAATCAAAGCCGAGGATCGATTAAATCTGCTCTAATTCCACTACGAGGAGTTTGCATGGATAACTGTTGCCCGGATTGCATTGTGTTCTTGTTATATAATATGCCAGCCGTCAGTTCTGGCTTCACACGGTTATTTGTCGAAATATGGAAAAAAATCATTGTTTTACGAAAATGCAAATATAATTTCTGCCTTGTAAACATTACATATTATCATGACAGCAAAATCAATTTATCACATAACAACCTCTGTCAGGACAGCTAGTTGTCAATAATTTTGCAGCTAGATAATGATTTTCTTTGATATTACTTTCATGGTTTTGGAAGAGATAGTGGTCAATGCATCCATGCATGGCACTACCTCCTCCGGCACGACCGGAGAGAGGTACACCTCTCGCTCACTTGATACCTGCGTAAAGTGACAGCGTCGCTAACGAGTTTCGAGTGGTTTGTGAGTAGCCGGTGGCGTATTGGGTGGGAGGATGATAGGAGGGCAACGCATTTGCGTAACAATCATGCAAATGTCCATGGGCGTCGGTAGCCATCAAAAGGATTCGAATGCTCGTTTGCCCCCTTAAGCTATTAAAAAAATGGTTACATTTTTCATAATTATCAAAACGTTTTAGAAACTGTTATATATTATATGTTCATATTGGACATTATAATGGTAAAATAGTTTTATTACCAGATCAATCCAGTTGTTTCGGTGCCTATTCAATAGAAATAAACAAACAACTAAATGTTTCCGCTTTATTACACGAGTATAGATAATTTAACGTTGTCATAATATATATATATATATATATATATATATAGATTTAGATTTCAAAATATAACAACTACAATAAAATTCGTTAAGTAACATTCGCGTAACCTTGAGATATCCTTAAGATGTTTTGATTCTAACATGAAGAAGACTCATGACTCTCTCACTCCTTTTAGGTGAATTCAAATCAAAGTTGGTTTTATTTCATCCTAAAATTCCATTCGAAAATTCTGTAAGTAAAACTAGGCATATGGTGTTTAAATATGCTCTGCGTTGATCTAAGGGTATTATCCCAAGATAAACGTAAAATTGTGCTGTAAATTTAATTCCCAAAGCAGGCTATAAACCACGAGATAATCTGAAATCATAGTGCCTTATAATACAATTTACCCCTTTAGGGAAAATCACACCTCGATTAATACTAGGTTTACGTTTTAGTATAATATTTATTATATATATCGAAACTAAGTACTATAATAAACAATTTGGGTTTATTCCCGGTCGGTTATGGCGTAGGTACTAAGTATAGAAATAATTACGCACTTACCGAAGCATAAATGTGAAATTTCGTCACTACGTGATATCGCATTTGAATGCCACCGAATGATTTTGTTTGAGTTTTTTTTTTATATACTATAGGGGACAAACGAGAAATCGGAGCCTCTCTACTACTACCGACGTTTATAAACATCAGCATAATTATGACGATGCGTTGCCCTCCTTTTCACCTCCCCCCCATTTGCCACCGACTACTCACAAACCATACGGAACGCGACACCGTAGGTGTTACTTTATGGCTGTATCAAGTGAGCGAGAGGTACCTTCCTGGTCGTGCCGGCCCAATTCCATTGCAAAGGAGGATGTAGTGTCATGCACCATGCATGGCACTACATCCTTCTATGCAGCATGGCACAACTTCTTACAAAAATTGATAATTGATAATTATTTTTGTTTCATGAACTGCGACTTGGGTGCTATTCACGGGGACTTTTTTGTTGATGCGGGGAAACGATCTACGCACTTTCACTGGCATTGGGTACCCACCAGTGGTATGTGGGGTTTAAGGCATATTATAGTGCCGAATACCCACAAAAACCACCATGAGTGCCATCAGTGTCGCCTTTGCTGAGACGCCCGGAACAACATATCATCAGGGCACCTCGGAGGCTAGTCAGCGTCGGCAGTTGACCCGCACTACAGGAGAACCACACCGTCTTTGGGACAGTACAATGGGTGAATTCCCAACCTCACCCCTTGTCCCGTGCCCAAAAATACATCCTCCTGTTGCTGCTTGGTCCCCTCTTCTTATAAGAGGGACACCGAGAGCTTTCTTCCTCCTGTTCTGTAGCCCCCTGTTCCTATTAGAGAGGTATAAAGAATCCCCTCGGTTCAATTGGCTTCGCCTGGGTTTATCCCACGCTACTGAGACCCACCGCCACGACAAGGCTAGAACCATGGTGGGGACGGGGTCTTAACCCAGAACGTGTACACAACGATATAGTAGCCAATTCCCATTTTAAAACCTAACATTTAATACTTGCACAAGAAATATATTTACGGAAAATGAAAAAAAAGTACTACAAGCAATCGGGGCCATTTAGTGGCCACGCCCACGATGCGCATTGCTCCTTCACTCCATCTCCCAATGGGCGAACGGCTACAAACTACACGAAATGTAACGGCATAGATGTCATACTTTACGACAACATCACATCTTGACACCAGTTCCTTAACGGGACAGATAGAGCGAAGAGATATATATATATATTTGTAAGTAAAATAATAAAACTTTATTTGTACATTGAGACCTACACACTTAAGGCGAGAGCCCCTCTTACACTGCCCGTGCCAGCTGTTTGTAAGAAAAAATAATTTAAGTGAGAATTAATGCCTATTAGAGCTCTAATATTCTTTTATACCTCTCTTTGTCAACTGCGTACGTAAAATTTAATAATACGAGTATATAAGTCAAATGTTGAAGAAAAAGTTGGCTTTGATTTGAAAACATATGATTGCGGACCAATGGGGCCTAATGCTCTTGATCTCTTCTAAATGGATCAGTTGTTGCATTGGACTTAGTCAATATCACATGTTTTGATGTTCTGCAGTTTATAGAAGCAACATGAAGACATACTCGGGCTGATTGATAGCTGGCCGAAATGACGAACTTAAAGAAAAGATAGGCTAACAAAATATATTACATTATATTCTGTCACCTTTTCGAAAGTAGAATGCAAAAAATTTTTAATTTATTCGAATTGAGAACTCCTATGAGAGGAACCTAGAACGTTCTCTGTCGTAACTTTTTTCATCAATGGAACGAAACGAAATTCGTGCGGTGATAATTTTTTACGTTTCAAAATGGAAAACAGCAACCCTGATTAATATAGATAGAGCTAGGCAATGTTTTAATACTGCTCCTGCATTGAGTAAAATTTACACCTAGGTAACTGATTTTAAACGTGGGAGACAGAGCTGCGAAGACGCCAACAGGTCTGGCCGTCCAAGTGAAATCACGAATCCGGACACAATCAAAAAGATTCAAAGAACCGTTTTGAATGATCGGCGCTCAAAGTTGCGGCAAATAGCAGAGATGGTAAGCATTTCCACTGAACGCGCTTTAAACATTTTACACCGAAATTTGCGAATTTTTTTGAAAGCGAAGCTTTGCTCGCGGTGGGTGCCACGTTTGCTCACTGTTAACCAAAAGCGACGTCAAGTGGACGTTTCGTCGGAGTGTTTGGCGGTGTCGAAGCGTGATGCGTGAGTCTTTGCGGCATTACGTGACAATAGATAAACATGGATACATCGTTATACACCTGAAACAAGAGAACAATCTAAGCAGTGGACTGAGGGCGCAAAACCTGCTCGTATGGAAGCAGAAACGGTTTCCTCGGCTGGCAAAATGATGCTCGAGGGATCACTCCAGTGAATTATTTGCAAAAAGAAAAACAATAAATTTAGAGTGTTGTGCAAACTTGCTGCAGAAAATCTGTGAAGAAATCCGAAAGAAACGGCCTCATTTAGCCAAAAAGAAAGCTTTGTTCCACCATGACAACACACCTGTGCATTCGTCTCAGGTTGCGGTTGCCATACTCCATGAATTGTGGTTTGAAGTGTTACCGCATCCCCCTATTCTCCAGATCTGGCCCCGAGCGACTTCCTCTTAATCCGGAATCATAAGAAATGGTTAGGTGGCCCACGATTTTCATGTTATCAAACTGGTGTAACGGCTATGGTGAAGCGCTGGACTAAATACGTCGATGTAGAAGGAAACTATGTTGAAAAATAAAATTGTATAAAATAGATTATTCAAATTTTTCTTTGTCGTTTCGGATACCTACCAGTGAACCCTCTTATGGGTGTACTATGGCCTAAACCTGACGCCTGGCCAGGTCAATGAAAAAGGGCGTGTATTGCAATATTCAATATAAAAAAAAATATATTTTAAATTTAAATGATTTGGGTGGTTACAGCAAAATGTGTACTTCAAAATGCTAATATCTAATGTACACTTTTTTGTTTTGTATTTAAAAAACATTATGTCTGGAATAAAATCATACTTTATTTATTAAGCACACGCTAATGTTACTGAGAGTCCGACTGACAGACAACGCACAGCCGGAACTACTGTCTGGGCACACTTGAAATTAGAATTATAGTAGAGACTTAAGAATTAAATTTCTAGAAATTCAAATCTTAAGAGGGTGAAATAGCGGGGTGAACGTTATAATATGGAATTTTATCATATTACGCCGGTAAAACCGCGGGGCGGTGCTAGTCTTTAATGTAATGCTTGCAAGATTCGCGAGAAATAATGTAGCTAAATTGTGCATTCTCATACATTGCAACAATATTACAATCTATGAGAATGCACAATTTTCATTTATTTAAGCTTTTTCAATTGTTGTGTTTAATCGATATGGGCTTCGCGCTTCATCTCAATAGATGTCCTCAAGATGCCTTTGACTGCAAATATTACCGGAGGATTCTAAGTGAATGATATTTACGCTTCTTGGGGAGTGAGAAGTACAAAACAGAATCATTTCATGGGTGAGATTTTGTCTACCCTCCATAGGTTCTTTATAGCATTAGGGGGCAAACGAGCAATTGGGCCCTTTTGATGACTATCGACGCCCATGGCCATTCGCATAATCGTAACGCAAATGCGTTGACCTTCCCATGTTCCCCCCTCCCACCGATGGGTCACCTATACCCTTCTTGATGTAATATTACCTTAATATTTTATGATGATATTCGAGCCAAAGAATATACACGACGGTTGTATAAGCTGTTTTATATTAGATTATAATAGAACCTTTGTTCAAATATACTACTTTTTTTTTCTGAGTTTTATACTTGTCACATATTTTGTAGCTATTTTACGGGTTTCATTACGATTAACACTTATCAAAAGGTACTAGCGACCTTATGCATAGTAAAATATAACTACAAATTGAATATAAAACTACCATATTTTAGGTTGGTCTGTTACAAAAACTTACTTCAAATGCTTTTAGTTTAAATATGTTAGTTCATTTTAAAACAAATATCAAAGATAGAATGGTCGTTTTATTACCTATTAATATAGCTAGGCCATTATTTACCACAGTTCATAAGAGTATATAGTTCGACGAAGAGCGACCTGAAGTGTCCGAAAAAGTGAAATATATTAACCCATTTACAATTCCCATTTCAAAAGCTTTGCATATCGCGCCCTGTAATTTCCTCTCGGGACGGGCCTATAAGAGTAAACAATAAATATTCATAACTACTTTTCCGGTCGACAAAGCCGAGTGTTCATTCTTGAAACAAAATTGCTAATTCTGTCTTACGAAAGATGTAATAGCTTTAGCGATCTGCTTAAGTAAAATACATTTTACGGAAACAAATGTAATTCTTGTCTAAAACAGAAAACCAATGTCTGTATTGTATTTTTCAGTTAACCTATGTAAAGAATAATTTAAAATTATAAGTACAATAAATAAAGTTATTAAATAAATTGATGTCTTAAGTTTACGCGAATGTTAGTCATTACAATAAAACTACTTTTAGGGATTTTATCGCGGTTTATTAAATGATTTATTTAGCCCGACGTTTAAGAAGGTTGACAGCAACCATGGTCACGGGTGGACTGAGAAGACAGATGTACTGATGTACCAAGTTTTTAAAAGTACCCGAAGAATTGTGATTTTATTAGTTACGATTAACGCAAACAGTACTTATTATATCTTGCTAATAAATCATTTGATAAACCGCGATAAAATGCGTAAGAGTAGTTTTATTGCAATTACTAAATAAAATTATAGTTTTGATTTTTTTATCATTATTGTGCAATAAGTTAAAAATCTTTAGTATTGAATTCTTTATTCAATAATACTTATTGAAATATTAATATAAAATCACCGCAGTTCTATGACTACTATGTTTGACTTTGTTTGAAAGCGAGAAATCGGAGCCCTCTGGTGACTACCGATGTCCATAACTATCCCGTAACTGTTATGCCGATGGGTTTCCTCCTACCCTTCTCCTCGAATACTACTTATGAAGTGAATAAAACGCGATATTGTTGTGTCACTTTACAGCTACAAGATATAAACGAGCACGGCACTATTGGGGACGTGCCTCTTTAGCGCTGGCCTAATTCGGCTGCAATACAGTACTGACTCTTTCGAAGGGTAGGTTCAAAATTATAAGCTAATTGGCAATGGCTTGCATGATAGACATATCCTCATAAGCAGAACTATTATCACGCATGAATCCTTTGTCCCGCTTAGGTCATAAAAAAGGCTATTTTTATAATGCCTAATATGTAATAAATGTTAAAAACAATATACAAAATCTAAATTACGTAATAAATAATGCTCATGTAACGGCTCTCCCTCTAAGTCCCCTATTGACCTCACCGCAACCTCCTGACCGGGCTTCGGTGTACCGCATTGTGTATTCGACGCCTAATTTATTACCATGATAATATTATCGACTATTTACTATTTTGATCTGAGCTAATGGAGTAATGCATTAGATAGTGTCAGAACAGATTACCGGTGTATCGTAATTATTGTTGCATTTTGTATATTGTCTGGTATAACTCGTACATTTCGATTCCTTTACGATAAACATTCATTCGATACATTGGTATAACAAGACGAGTGCATATGCAGGGCTATATATTACCAATCGTATCTTTTTGGAACTGACCGTTTCCATGTTACGATTCAAAGTTAGCAATCCACTGTGACGCATATAAATTAGTAAGAGCAAGCAACACGAAATATTTTGGAGTTCGTTAATAATAGCCAACTTCGTTTGTGATATTGATTAACGTTTAGTAATAGCCACAAATATTTTACATCACATAAATCACGTAATGTTTCTAAAAGCATTTATAAGCGCTCACGTAGCTTGAACCACTAGTAAGTGCCATTATTTGTAGTCGATCGAATAAGATAAGCAACGTCTAAAATATCCTGATGTGAGTGCTCCTATTTTGGTTTTGGACCTGGAATTGGGAATGTATGGCAAAAGCATGGGATATTAGGGGGACCTCGGTGGTTTAGTGGTTAGCGTGTCGGAGTTTCCCACGAGTGTTCTGGGTTACCATGCCTCACCATGTACCAATGTATTTTACTAATTTAAGTACATATTCTGAGTGTTCTTACTATGAACGAAAACGACTTCAGAAGCCCCGGATACGTGTATTCGGATTCGAATTAATCTAGGATTGGCCCTGGTTTTCCTTCTGGGTTACAGATGCCCGATGGCAGTCACTCAATGTAAAAACCTCGCTCGTCAAATCACCTAGACTACGTAGCCGAGCCTGATATCATATGATATAGATTGGGGATAAGCCTAAGTTGAAGAGAAGACTACTAACATGGGATATCAGATGACCATGAGTGTTCATTGGGCTTTTGCTCGATATTTCCTAAAGCGTCCTCTTCTTTGACTGCGACAAAGCGTCTGAAGGTAAGAATGTGTTCAGTTCATCTTATCGCAGTTAATAAATAAGTTTGTATCCAGAGTGGCTTGACAAATTCCTGCTAGGATTATTGCCAATTTATCTCCATCAATCTATACTCGTATTTATGTGGCTAATAATGAAACTCATGCCCACTTAGTACAATTTGAAAAGTGCATGTGGAAACAGATTCGTTATATTAACAGTGTAACGAAAAAATATTCTATATATTAACTATTCGTGTATGGTGAAGCCATGGGCTCGGAATGCCATGATAACTGTTACTCTTTCGTAAGTGTGACAGATTAAATCTGTTTCAGAATTATTCCTGTAATAATTATAACCTTTCTGTTTTACGAATTATAAACCTGTTTCTACTGTCTACCTCTATTATGTGTATTTAATTCGCTATTGCAGCTTCTATGCGTCACGGGAAAGTGATGGATAACAAAGCTTTTCTTATACCAGTCTTATTAGACCCTGTTGGTTCTGATACTACTTAGCATTTGTAAACAGTTATTTTTTAAAAAAGATTCAAAGTAATGTTTTTGTTTCGGTTTTTACATAAAACAGAAAAGAAAATCAGTTTTCAAAACTCTTTCAGTGTCCGCTAAAGTCCCTGGATGAACCTGTCCTCTGTCAACCTTGCTTCCTAGCTTTATATTAATAATGCATAATAATACTATTCGGAGGAAATATTTGAATGCTTGTTTGTTTCTTTCTTTGCATTGAATAGGCTCCGGAATTACTGGAACGAATTGAAAAAAATATTTTACTAATAGAATTCTATGATGAACATAAGCTATATACCACTTTCTAAAACAGATCGTTATAGATTATTGTGGAAACTACGATGCTGTAATAAAGGTGTGAAAATAATGTCAAAGTAAATTTTTATCTAGCTGACTTTGTTCTGCCATAAATTGAATTCGATGCCGTAATAACGTGTAATGTTTACGAGGCCGAAGTTTTTGTAAATCAATGAATTTCTGGCATATTTTGTGAAACTTCCGTGCGAATCCGGGACGAACTACTAGTACATTATATAGTAGGCAGCTGAACTCAGCTCCAAGGGCCGTTTCTATTCAGATTGGTCAACCGAATAGGTTTTAATTTTTTAGGGCACAAATGCACTCTCTACTTTTTCATTCCTCTATACTGATGGGACAGCAGTAGCTAGCATAACTAGCTGCTGCTGTCCCAAGGAAAACTTATGCATGCTTATAATGCAACTTTTGTCGAATTTAACAATAGTGATGCATATCTCTTTTTTTGTGTGAGAGAGGTTTCTATCTTACTTTCATCAATATTAACATTAGTAATCCGATAAAATCTTATTCTACGCATATTGAGAGATTTTTAGATATAGGCGATTATATTTCAGCTTTCTATCTAAACTGGTGTTAATTTTTTTCGCTGTATCTCCAATAAAGACAATTGATACGGCGCGAAAATTTCAAAACACGTCCGTTCTAAAAATTCACTCCAAGTTTTAACCTAACGAGTAGCGAACGTGTACGAAAAGCCTTTGCCCCAATTGAGTTTCATTTTACGTTTCGACAGAGGTTATAACAAATATAACATAGATGGAGAGTTTCATGTCCGTCTTACGAAATTGGTGATAAAATATTTTGTTGATTCTTAAATATTCGGCTGTGTGCAGGTTAAAACTAGTAGTAAATTGGTGTTTCCTGTGTGAGTGCGGCATCTGAGTATTCGGTGGAGGGGGGAGTGGTAGGTTGTAAAGGAGAGCAACGCATCTATATATGGATATAAATGTGCATAGTTAGTCGCAATTGACAAATAAATCAAAATAAATTAACACCAAAATATTTTTCTAAGATTAGTAGACTAGAGCCATGTAGTATTGCAGCCGGATTAGACTGGCACGTCTGGGGAGGTACCTCTAGGTTACATAACGTCGCCATAAAGTACCAAGCTACACTGTTGCGTTTTGCACGGTTTCCGATTAGCCGGTGATAACATGACAGACAACATGTGTAAAATTATTATTAATTAACTCATATCTAGTAATTCAGGAGGAAATTATCGGATATATAAAGGAATATCGTTAGCCATCACCACTCTTCAAGTGCAATTGTGACACAACAGTGATTAGATGAACAATGTAGCCGCAATATCAGAATGGCCTTTGGAGGCACTGAATAGGAAAATGATATCTGTTCCAGTTAGAGTCGCTTTGCACCGTGGATTAATCTGCACATTGTTCATGATAACCGACAAAGGCAATTGTATACAATAGGTAGTCGATTACTGCAGGCTCTGTTCTGGATTAATTAAATATTATATACTAGCTGATAAATGTTATAAAAGTCATCTAGCACTAGAGCAAAAAACTAGCCTAACGTTTAGTCGCACGCAATCCTGGTTAAAACGAACGTTTCGGACTTGATCAGAGCTAAAGACTCTTCATCAAGTCCCGACCTTAATCCTTTGGATTAGGATTTATGGTCCGTTTTAGAGCGTATAGCTTGCTAGGAACGCTGTGATAATTTGAAGTCCCTAAAGCAACCCATACAGTTGGTAGTGAAGAATTTCCCCATGGAAAGAGCGAGTCCTTCTATTGATAACTGGCCTCAAAGTTTGAAGGACTGTATTGCAACCAATGGAGGTCTCCATTTCAATATGATTTTTTAAATATTTATAATTGTTTTATATTTGTATATTAAACTAGCAGACTGTAAAAGTAATAAATTTTATTTGCAATTAAAAAAAAAAATTTCTTTGTAACAATATTTATGGTAAAACCAGGTATACTATACAGATACGAAGCGTGACATACCTTCCCGATCGTGCCAGCCCAATTCGGCTGTAATAAAGTAATAGTAACACTAAGATTAAAATTAAACCCATCTAGGTCTTGGATGTTTATATATGTATTACATGTATTTCTGTAATAAAAATCTTAAATGTATAAACTTTCTTAGATTTATAAAAAAAATATTAAATATATTTCCGTTGTCCAGTACCTGTAACACAAGTCCTGACGATACTTACCACAGTACTGGTCTAACTTGGTGTGATAAGTTCGCAGATATTATTGTTATTATTATTAATATTTTACATAGCTTTTCGAAATTTGCTAAGTAAAGTGATCAACAGCGAGTAAGGTCTATTTTATCGTGTAATAAATAATAAATTAACATAACAAAAACAACAACAATACATCTTCACGCCAGCTAGGCAGAGAGAATGGAATGCCATACATCACGTTCCTTACATACCTGCCCTGCCTCCGCCACATGCATTCGTCGTAAATAAATACATTTATAACGATACAAAATTTAAAGAGCTTTTCTAAGAAAAAGTCGATGGTTATCGAGTAGAGTTTAATTTGTCCTAAGCAAACAAATAAAAATAACACATTGTTTACCGACGATATTGCGAGGCGGGGTAATATTTTTTTCATTTTCACTGCAGTATAATGTAAGAAAACGTCTTCATTTTGCCTCCATATTGCAAAGTAAACATTCAGTTTTTATGTATATTTTAATTCAGTCAGCGTTTTTATGTTGGTCTATATATTTTTTGTGTTTTATGATCGTATTTTAAAAATGTTGTACAAAGATTGTTATGCTGCGTGAATGAGATTACAGAGGTTGGTAAAGAGACTCATGTGTATAAGTAGAATGCCTGTCATTTTTCACCAAAATTCTTTGACGAGTATTTGGGTAGAATAATAATAAAACAACATACGAAGTTTTGCATTTAGAATAACAGTAATAAGTAGCACTATATTACCCGTATTTTAAACACAATTCATAAGATATATGATAGTTGGTATACGTTTTTTTACACAATTCATAAGATATATGATAGTTGGTATACGTTTTTAAACACAATTCATAAGATATATGATAGTTGGTAGACGTGGGTATACGTTTTGAAACATTTCCTCGGTCCAAGCACTAATCAAGATGACGGTAGTCGTAAGTTTTTTATGTAACTCCCTTACGTGAGCTCTCCTCCTTCATACGTTTTATTATCAAAATATAACCGGGGCTGTCTGGTATTGGCAGTAAAATATGTTACGAGTAACATTGTTTTGAATGAATCATAATTTGAGTTTAATATAAAAACAAAACATATATATATATATATATATATATATATATATATATATATACAGTGTAGCAACCTGTTACTTATAGTTAATACGAAAAAAAAAATTGTTGCGCTTAGTTATAAGATTATCAAGTGAGATTTTTAAATTTGGAATTAAAATATTTAGATAATCAGCATGACTCTAGAATAAGGGAACTATTTTGTGAGCTACCATCCGCATTATTGTTACACGGATGCGTTGTCCTCCTATCACCCCCAACGCCAATGAACCAACCGCTACTCACAAACGCGACGCGACAGTGACACTCTCAAGTGAGCGAGAGGTAGCTCCCCGGAAGCGCCGACCCGGTTCCGTTGTATAGGAGTCATGCACCATGCATGGCACTACCTCCTCCTATGGAGCATGACACTACTTCTTCCAATATTTTTTTATCTTCTATATTATATAAATTATGCAGCTGCACACAACGTAAACCTCACGAAACGCGACAGCATAGGCATAACGTTTAATGTACCATGGTAACAGCGAGAGGTAATTCCCTAGTAGCGGCGGCACAATTCGGCTAAAATGCAGAGCGGAAATCCTAATATCTAAAATACCGTATAGAAAAGTACCTATATGTAGTGGTATTTTTTATACTAATTCATATTCTCTCTAGTAGCACTGGAGGGAACATGAATTAGTGCAAAAAACTTACTGATAGTAATGTATTTAAAATTGGATAAAACCTTCTTTTCTACCGCACCTCAGGCACGCATGCCTTTTTTTCCTCCTCGCCTTTTATTTTTTGTTTTACACTAAACCAAAATGTATGTAGGTGTAATGATCTGTATTTTAATTCGCACTATGTACTAGAATTTATCACATTATGATTAAATACAATATGAGTTTACATACATAATACATACACTTTAGATAACTGTGACATTTGTACTATGTTCGTGAGACAACAGTCAGACAGGTTATAATATATTTAACGGAACATTCCTCATCGTGAATACCCTCCCAAATAAATAAAATAAGGACCAAAGAGTTTACAGGTTCTATCCCTTAGGGGATTGGGATGTGCGCGATTCTTGCGTCACTTATATAATGCAACTGTTTGAAAATCTTTATCAACTTCTTAGCTTTTTTTTTCTCTATTCTGTATATGGGTTAAATTCAGTTGTATTGACTATTGTCAGCAAATTTAAATAAGTTTGCAAAAAGCCTAAGACAGTTCACTCTTTGGAACTTCAACAACTCAGAAATTGTAACCAATAAAAAGCGTTGCGCCAATAAATAGGGATTTAACGGTTTCAGAAAAGGTATAAATCGAATGAAGATATTTGAAATCGGTCTAGGAGAAATGCGATGGTAGGAAATTTACTTCTACGCTTCGGTGGAGTTAAAATGTTGGAATGTTCCGCGGTGTAACGTATTATGGGTTTTCTTTGATGCCTCATAAAACGGTCCAGTTTACCGTTTTGTGCCTTCAAAAAAAAAACACAAATGAATGAATACTATAAACACGTCAAGCCATTTCGTAACGGTCTGTGGAACAGTGAGGCTTTTAGCTTTTGTTTTAATACCACATGAATAAATTATGATATTTTTGCGCGCCAAAATTTATCGACTATTTCTCATAGCCCCAATATAAGGGTCAATAATAAAATATTTATTTTAGATTTACAGATTCGATGGGATCGTATTGGTATGCCAAAGAGGTAACTTATTTTTCATAAAATTACATAATATACACGGCCGATAGAACAAAGCATATACAACATAGCGTGGAAAACTATGCGTAAATTAAGGAAATGAGTTATTCAAATTGCACCTACATTTCGATGAGGGAAACCACCCCATTTTTTCACTAATTGCCCCCTTGAACCACCACTCATATAATAACAGTGGGGGTCCAAAAATACTGTGTAAAAACAAATGATTTATTTCAATAACCTAAATGTGATGATGTATGAAATAATATAAATGTCGCAGGTGTCATTGTTTGTAATAAGTGACTGACTTTGACACTTCTATAACACACCTTGGGTTTTATTCACTAGCAGTTTCCGCGTTTCTTTTCTTACCAATGTAAAATCTATCTTAGGAACTATTTGTTGATTTTGTAATTTTGATATTGTTATTGAAGATTTTAGAAAAAATAGATTTTTGATAGAAATCAGTGAAGAAGTTGTTACGTGAACGGCTAAGATGCCTATATACAAACTTTGGCATATATAATATGATGTAGATATGGTAATTATTCAAATAGTACCCGTATTTTACTGTGTTGACTTTGTGTCTGCAAATCGGTGTTTAAGGTTATAAATCCCATTCCAAATGTAATAATGCAGTACAACATGAAAGTTAGTAGAAATTAAAAGTACATAATGTTCCCATCAAACTATTTTCGACGTGAACTAATAATTATATGTAACGGTGAGATTTTCCAAGTAAATCTAGTAACCCTAATGAAATTATTAGGCGTATTCGTAATAAACAATAATATCACAGTCTAAAACGTGGTATACCTAATTGGCTCATAAAATTTATCTGTTGGGGCTACTGTTTAATTCATGTAATCGATTATCGCTCGAGGCTCAATTCTAATCGGGCGGGAAGACCTTTCCAGCGACGTGACCACACGCAGATTGAAACTCACAAGGTGATATGCCATGGAATGGAAATTAGGGATGTTATTTGGGGCAATGTTTTGGCAGATTTTTAAAATTACTGGAATACTGAGATTATTAGGTATACTTAAACTGGTAATTAGAGTGACAGAATATTTTTGTATGGTATATGAACAGAATAGAACAGAATAAAATTTCAATAGATATCTTCTTAGTAGTGGTAACTCGAATTTACCAATTTAAGAAGGATTTATGCTTCTAAATTATGTATATGTGAAACAAAAATATATGATTAAACAATTAAAATAAAGATCGTAGGTGCCATGTAGTGTAGTTTTAGGACCTGCGTTAGGTACATAACTTGTAGATTTATGATCATTAGTTCATCATCATATATTACAGTATTTCCCAAAAGGTAGAATTGATCTTAAAAATTTATTGTCATTCTTGAAGATATATTCTTTTTTTAAAAAAAATTGACAATTTAACATTTTACGAATAATTACACTTTTATGTGTTTCGCTATTAAAATGGATATTATTATCGGTTTAATTTATAGATAAATCTTAGCTGTACCAAGATAATGAGAAATGCAGTAATTACGGGTATATGTATTTGAATGAGATGTCGCACTTTTTAGATTAATTTGAGAACAATTTTTTATAGTACAGATGGGCAATCGGAAGCGCCATTGTTGACGATTACCGACGCCCATAAACAGCCACATTATTGTCCTGCATATGCCATGCAATCCTTTCCTCGTCTCCTCCAATGGTTCACTGTCTATTCACAAACCGCACGACACGCGTGTTATATACTGTGCCGGCTTGCCCGAGGAAGTACCTCTCGCAGACATGATACAGCCGTAAAGTTATAACTTTTGGTATCGCGTG
This sequence comes from Eumaeus atala, assembly GCA_017140195.1. Classification (NCBI taxonomy): domain Eukaryota; kingdom Metazoa; phylum Arthropoda; class Insecta; order Lepidoptera; family Lycaenidae; genus Eumaeus; species Eumaeus atala. Next base: position 120,370 of record JAFELO010003136.1, read on the forward strand.
TCAAATGTAGAAGGAAAGGAGGGCAACGCATAGGCATAATAATTATTCTGATGTTTATGGGCCTCGGTAGTTGTAAAAAGGCTCCCATTGGTCGTCGTCGTCCCCCCCTACACAATAAAGAAAATCGGAAATTGTACAATCAATATAAGTTTTGAGAAAATTTCAATATCTTAACCTATGTATGTAGTGATAAATTACATTGGTTTAACCGAAAAAAAGTTAAAAAGACCATTCTGTAAAAGTTGTTACAATATTTTTCACCAATATTAATTTATGTAATGCCAATTAACGAAACAATATGTGTTGAATCCATCTCATAATACTCAATTGGAACTATTAAAATGTAATCTGTGTTATTACTTGAATGTTTATTAAACGAGCTTGTACTACAAGGTGAAGCCATGCGACCCACTTGCAAAGGAGCACTGATGAAATGATATGAGACACGCAATACAAAATTTGACCTTTTGTATATGGAACCAGCGCCACTCGCAGTTTCACGAGCGAAAACCCGGTGCTATTAGCAATGGCGTCATGGTATACGCCCCGCAGCCTTCCTTGATAAGTGTGATTCGCCACTATAATAATGTTTCAATTCCGGCTAGTAGTTATTAAGATTAGCACGTTCAGACGAACAAACTCTTCAGCTTTATGTATTTAGTATAGATGTAGTGAAGGATAATATTTGTGCTTTTAAGAATAGCTGGGCAAACGAGAAATTGGAGCCATTTTACGACTACCGACGCCCATGAACATCCGCTTATTTACTGTGCTGGTGCTTTGCCCTCCTTCTCCCCCCCCCCAATGGACTACTCACAACCCGCACGAAACGCGATACTGAAGATGTCACTTTACGGCGGTATTATGTGAGCGAGAGGTACCTCCCCGGTCGTGCCGGCCCAATTCCGTTCCGCGGGAGGAATAGTGTTATGCACTATGCATAGCACTACTTCCTCCTATGCAGCATGGCACTACCTCTTCCTAAAATGCTATGAAATGCGCTTAGTCTGACACGATGAAGACCATCTTTTGGAGGATTTACGTGCCATTACAACACGTGACCGCTGATGTGTTGGGATCGCAAATTCCGTCAGCTGCCTCGTTAGGTGTGGTGTTACCGAACACCACGATGCGTCGCCACCTCTTCTCTGAGGCATTGTTCCGCACCACAAAACATGGGGTATGTTAATAACTTCCGGGCAGGGCAATGGTGTGAATATCCCATCACAGGTTCTCGCCCCGTCCGCAAGAACGTCTCCACCTCCTGCTCTTATATCTCTTCTCCTTTCAGAGTGGTACAAAGCGCAGTCGGCTTGGTTCAATTGGCTTCGCCCAGGATTGATGGGAAGCCAATTGGACCGAAGCCAACGTGTTACACCAGGCTTATGAACCCTACTGCCCCGATAAGGATTGAACCATGAAGAACGCAGATCCGAATGAATAATTGAAGCGAACTTTGAATTTTATGCGTGAGCTGCCGCCTTAGTTAGAGAGGTGGATAAGGGACCCAATCCCCTCGGCAACAATAATATCAATTTAAACAAGCTATTCTTAACTTATTATCAGGATGCATCTCTCCTATCTGCGGGAAAAATTAAATATTCTCATTACTCGTCTAACCTAAGGTCCAAATCTACATAGAGAGTTGAAGTCTCGGTACAGCTTATTTTAGTCATAAAAGCGATGAGAAAACGAAACAAAAATAACGAAATACTATTATGACAAACTATGCATGCATAAAAAACATGCACGTCTTACAATAGTAGGTAGGCACTATTGTAAGTCATGCATACTTCTTCTTCTATATAAACAAAAATGTTAAAAGTGTTACATACATTTATTCATCACAACTAATAACTTCAGATTAATTACTGCACCGAATCTGATAGAGTTATTTAGATTTTACGTTCGTTATGGAAGGGTTTTGAGACAAGATTTGTAAGTAGGAATATGTAAAGTCAGACGGGATATCATATAAAAATATCAACTTTACAAAAAAAAATTTTTGATTGTAATTATCGACACAGATGTATCAATAGTTACTATGACAACAAAATCTCCAATTGTGGCAGGACAACATAAGCGATCGGGACAGATACTTGTTTAAAAAAATATGGATGGATAGATATGGTCCCTTTGTACAGAGGTAAGGCGTTGACAACATTATTCATTATAGCTGTAAGGAAACATCGGCTTTATGAATTCGATTATTTGTAAAAATATTCAGCATCTGTGGCGGACATATGCTACCGATTTGTACACAAAATATAACTCTGCACGAAGCACTGGTATTGGTATTTTTTAAATTGACGGCCTGCAGCTGAGAATTTAGATCTTGGCGGAAAAATTCTTATACTTTTAAGTTTGTTAGATGCCATTTGTGATGCATGTGATTCGCTTAAGGGTGACACGATTTCACAAGTTCACAACGCAATCCTTGACCAACCTGGCAAGAAGGTGATTAAATAATAATCAGTCCACTTTTTTACATAAATCACATAAAATAAATGAGACGGGTAGGTATTTAAGACATTAATAGTTAATCGTAAATGTTTTCTTTACAATCTGGAATGGCATGTAACACCGTAAGTTTTAAAAACGACTCGTATGCTTTCTTTTTACGCTGTCATAACAATGTAGACGTTGGTAATATCACATTACAGCGCCGCAAAGTGACAACTTTGCTGTTTTTTGTTAGTTGTAGGTGGCCTGTTGAAGAGAAGGAGGGAAGCAGAGCAGTACGTCTGTACTATAATTCGCGGACGTCGGTAGTTACAAAGATATATATTTGTCTATCTTTGGCCATGTGGGCGGGTGTTAATGTGTGTTAGTACCCGCTAAATTAACCAACTGCTCGTTTGTCTTCATATATTAAAAAAAAACCCCAGATGCTTCTTATTTTAGCATTTTCGACTCCATTTGCTTTCCGCCTACTGTTGAGTTTTAATAAACAAATCCAATTAGCTATACAGTTAGTTATCGGTTCACAACAAACTACACAAAATACCTGTCGTTCGGTATTATTTTGTCATCTACGTGACAAAATAACAATTGCTCCGTGTAAACACACGTACATAGTTTTTTATCGGAGTTGCAACAAATACTGAATAAACATTGGAAATAAAAACGCACGTATGAACGTGTATACGTTCTGAAACAACGATTAAAAACAGATCCTGTGCTCGGATAGCGCAGTTGGACATAAAATAAAATTATGATACAATACATTAATAATGTACAATTTTATTCGTAATTGGTATTGTGGATTACAGTTACTTTAATGTTTTACTGTTATTCAGTTAATATGGATTAAATGTTCGTTTAAGTTCAAGTGTATTTTTAATTATTAAAATCATTTACTATAATAATATATTGCAGTGTACAAAATGTTATGTGATTATTGGTAAATACCTCCCGGTTAGCGTAATTTATTCTAAGTATTTTCCATTACTAAATTATGTTTTTGGTTATTTCGTACGAAATTGATCGTTACGGTTATATTGGTTCTTTGTAGGATTGTCAAAGAGAACTCCTTAATGACACTTTTGTACAATATCTTTTCAATATTTAGAGACCTAAATTGCATTAAAATCATGCCGATGTATACGTATATAGCATCAGTAGTCATCAAAAGGCTCTCATTGCTCCTTTGCCCCTATACTAATTTGTGAATAAATTCCTCTTTAGTAGTTTAGGAAGATGCAGTACCATGCTGCATAGGAGGAGGTAGTGCCATGCATAGTGCATGACACTACATCCTCCAATGCAACGGAATTGGGCCGGCACGATCGGGGAGATACCTCTCGCTCACATAATAACGCCGTATAGTGACATCGTCAGTGTCGCGTTTCGTACGGTCTGTCATTAGCCGATGGCCCATTAGGGAGTGTGAAGGAGAGACACACATCGGCATATTAGCCTGGATGTTAATGGCGTCTGTAGTTCTTAAAAGGCTTCGAATTCTCGTTTGCCCCCTAATCTATAAAAGAAACAGTGATGCGGATATTTATGTCCTCATACGTAATTGTAATATTTAGTTATAATAATTGAATATCTAACGCCTTGTATTATAAAACTCTTTTATAACTGACAGATAACGCCCGGCCAAAACTACTGGGCAAACTACAGCAAGAATCTGAAATACGACATGTATATTTATTTATTATTGCTTGAGGTGCGCGACAAATACATCTGTGTAGATGGCGTCGGTCCCTTAGGGGACTGACGAGCCGTCGAGGTGCCCTGATGATTTTACGGGGTACCTCGCCAAAACTGGTGGCTCTCGCCGTGGTTTTTGTGGTTCTTCGGCACTATCATGAGCAGCGAGTCCCACACATCACTATACCCCACCCAGAGCCAGTGAGCAAGCCTTTTTATGACGTGGGGAAACGCATCTACGCGCCGAGATGCGTTTCCCCACGTCAAAAAAAGGCTTTTAAATTATACCCCACCATGGTTCAAGCCTTGTCGTGGTGGTGGGGCTTAGTAGCCTGGGGTGAACACTAGCAAAGCTATCTGAACCGAGGGGGATCTCCGCACTACTCTTATAAGAAGAGGGAACTAAAGAGCAGGAGGAGGAAGCGCCCTTGTTACCCGTCTAATAACAATAGGGGACCAAAGAGTAACAGGAGGAGGCGCTTTTGCACGGGGGGCAAGGGGTGAGGATGGGAACTCACACCATTGCACTGCCCCAAAGTAGGTGGGGTTGTCCTGTGGTGCGGGGCAACCCTGCTGTGGAGAAGGCGTCGGTCCCTTAGGGCCTGACTAGCCGTCGAGGTGCCCTGATGATTTCTTGTTCCGGGGCACCTCACCAAAGGCGGCACTGATGGCACTCGCGGTGGAGTATCTGGGTATTCGGCGCTATAATGTGCCGCGAGCCACACACACACCACTTGACCCCACCCTGCGACAGTGAAGGCGCGTAATTGCGTTTCCCCGCGTAAACAAAAAAAGGCTTTTAAAATATCATTCCTAAACGAGTGAAATAGGGGTTGAAAGTTATAAAGAAGTGGAAATTAATGCAGTACAAGTATTCAATAAAAAGAAATGTTTCCTGCAAATGTTTTAAACACTTGTTCCATAAAACCGTAAGATCATCCCTTGGATTAAGGTTATGAAAGTTTAGATGCCCCAATTACTTATTTCCTCGAGAACCAAGTAGGTACGATAACAAAGTTAAATCTTCAGCACGTACTCCTAATTTAATCAAAATTTTGAACAGTGCGCTGTTTTCGAGTGTAAAGTTTTAGCTGAGACATTGGGGTCTTGACTGTTAGCGGCGTGCTAATTCTTGTTGTACATTATAATAGAAATGCTCCAACGGAATAATCCTTAGGACCTTATCTACAATGTCTCTAAATAGGATAGTACATGATTTTGTATATTACGTGTATAATATGCGAACGTTTATCATTTTACAGCTTATATGCATTATTATTTATACCTGAGATTCGTGTTAAATTTGAAACGCTTGCAGGATATTAACTAGAATTGTTAAATTTCAGTGCAAGAAAGATAATGGTATTGTAAAAATATTTTAATATTTTCGGTCTTATTTTTTTCTTGTAGATAGGACAAGGATAGAAGACGTAATGATAGAAAATACTAACACTATTAGTATTCGACGACCGGCTGGCTCAGTTGGTAACGTGGCGGTTAGTCCGCGTGTTACGCCAGAGGTCGTGGGTTCGAACCCGCCTAGGTCATGGATGTTTATATATATAATAAAAATCTTAAATGCATAAAATTTCTGAAATACATAACAATATTAAATATATATATCCGTTGTCTAGTACCTGTAACACAGTATGATAGGTCCACAGATATTATTACTATTACTATTACTATATTTTCTGTCTTATTTTTTCTTTAACAAATTCACAGGGATAGAAGAAGTAATGGTGGAAAAGACTATCATTATTAGTATTAAAAGACTAACATTGTTAGTATTCCGCATAACATTTAGTCACTATACGACTCGGTTAAGTTGCATAATCTGAAATGACGGTATTACATAGACTTATATAATAAATCTAGGTAGTCTCATTCCCGTTGTCTTCTCGTCTGGTGATAGTGACCTGGACTGTCTTACTTCATGAGCTCCATGTCTTTTATTTCATGAGCTCGTAGATGACTTACTTACTAAAGCGAAAAAGCAATCCACTGACGGTGTACTACGATACACTACCATATAATTTGTTCAACAATAATTAATATTTGCTTATGTCACTTTTAAAATTCAAGAATATTCTTTAAAAAAATAATCACAGAAATATACCTCTTTGTAATATTTGCTTATGTCACTCTTAAAATGCAAGATTATTCTTTAAAAATAATCACAGAAATATACCTCTTTGCAATATTTGCTTATGTCACTTTTAAAATGCAAGATTATTCTTTAAAAATAATCACAGGAATATACCTCTTTGTAATGTTATTATGCATAAAGATAATACTTAATTTTTTACCAAAAATCCTTAAAATAGACTTCGTCTTAAGACGATTATATTAAACTAGCAGCACCCCGTGTCTCCACCCGCGTAACGCATATATTCCATTCCACTTTTTCATAGCGTGCTAAAGTAACGCTTATGAACTGCCTTGTGCGTTATAAGCGCGATCCAACAAACGCACAAATACTTTAACTTTATAATGAAAGTATAGATAAGGGCATTGCAATTAAGAAGCATTCTAAATTCAACAGATAAAATTTTAAAACTCGGTGCTAAATTATAAGCGGTACGCTACGGTTTCAGCGAACTATCCATGACCGCTGCAAGCTTGCAGATATATCTAGATTTTTATACATGTTATCTTATTTTTTAAAGATGCCTATTAAAAGCCTAACATAAGGGTAATCCTGTTACCTTTTCGATAAGTAGCACCTCTAACGATCAGTAGCACCTCTAACCTTCAGGTGACTATCCCCACCCATGAACAACCGCACAAAGGTTAAAGCCGCAGACGTGAAGTTGCTCTTCTTACACCTTCCGCTCCAACGAACTACCGGAATATTCACACATCGTTCAAACCATGATATTATAGCTGACACTTGGTAACATAGAAGCTATGAAAGCAATTATAAATTATAGTCTGGGACCACAAACTCTCAAAACGCAAAACGCAGTGTTATAGTCCGGGACACATGGCGCTTGAAATAAACGGTAAAGCAATAACGTTCCTACTAATTGCTGGCGCTTATTGTTAACTTATCTCACATGTGTGGACTGTGCAATTATAATTGCATTATAGTTTCCGAAATATTTTAGAAACAAGCTCATTGCCGTGAACCTTTCTAGACATTTTTATGTTAACAAAGTCTGTGGTATTATTATTTATAATAGTAAGAGATAATTTTAGTACGAGGTAGTGTCGTGCTGCATAGCAGCAGAAATGGGCCGGAATGAAGGTGGTTCGGAGTCGCGTTTCGTGTGGCTCGTGAGTAGTCTGTGGCACATTAAAGGAGAGGAGAATAGGAGGGTACTGCACCGGCATAGTAATTATGAGGATGCTCATTGGCTTCGGTAGTCGTAGAAAGCTCAGATTGCTCGTTTGCTCCCATAGGGGGACAGGGAATAATTAAAAAATAATAGTACCTACACGGCTTCTTTTTTCTCTTGATGTTACAATTGAGGACATTTGAAAACGGTGCCTTCACGATACTTCATCTTTTAATTTTCATGACATGAGATACAAACAAATCAAAGTAGAAATCGAGGAAACAAAATACAAAAGTAAAAAAAGTAGATAAACGATTCCAATACTATTTATTCCATCTAAGAATGCGATTTCGCGAAATAAATAACAACAACTGAACGGGTATTCTGAAAAACAGATGACCTGCCCGATATTTCGCAAAGACAGGGAGCAATAATTTTGCTCTGTCCTCCCCTTTACAGGGCTTACAAGGCCCTTCGTAAGTATTTCGTAAATAAAAAAGGAATAAATTCAAAAGGGTCCGAAGAATCCGAGCTCTGGAAAATTTCTTGATAAACGGCAATTACCGAAAGTAGTTTGGCCATTGTAACGCATAAGGTTCCCTTGAGAAATAGCCAACAATAAATTATTTGTATCGCTAACATTCAATTAGTAACTTCCTAATGTTTGTTGTTGGAATCAGTAGACATACGATACTGGTTCTACGAAATCCATTATCAAGTGTTGAAAGAAATGATGATTGTACTTATAGATTTAGATATTCATACAGTTACTGGCGACCTATTTGGCACCTGAGCATTTTATAGGACTGTTTTCAGTATTGTGTGATGTTGTGTATGTGCATTGTGTAAGTGTTATAACATTATGCTTAACAAAAATTAATTTAATTTGAATCACGTTTTTTTGTTTTTTTTTTTCATATTATAGTTGGCAACATATGAATGCAGCCATGTCGTTTGACGTGGTGCTTACGTAGGTGGGCAAGCCCCACAGCCGGAGGTCGTGGGTTCGAATCCCGCTCTTGACATTGAATTATGTATTATATGTATTTCTATAATCAAAATCTTAAACAAGATATACAATTTCTTTTTTAAATTTTATATATTTTTATACAAAAATATTTTGAAAATTTAGTTAATATTTTATATAAATTTTTATTATAATTTACTTGTGACAAAAGTCCTTACGATATTTACCACAGGGCTGGGCTTATGTGGTGTGACAAATCCACAAATATTATAGTTAGTACCATATGACGAGGTGCCTTTTCGGATCTGAACTGATGCTGTGGAATAAAGAGCCCTGTACGGATAGATTTGGGGTCGAAAGGGGAAGCGATTCCGCTCTCTCCCGCAGATGGGAGACATGCATCCCGATCTTATACATACATAAACATCTATGACATGGGAGAAGTTCAAAGCCCCAACTTCCGGCGTAACATCCGGGTTAACAGCCACACTACCAACTGAGTCAGCCAGTCGTTCGTTCTGGTCACTGGTTACTTTCAACAAATACAACATTCCCTTCATTTTTAAATTTGTTTTAGTATAAATACCTTATTTACACCTAAATTTTTATTTCTATTGTTACAGAAGAATACGCAAATGAGAATAGCATCAAATATGTAGACATGTAAGTAAATTGTTTTCTGAAAATGAATAATAACTTTAAGCAAGTAATTTTACTTAAAGGTAGAAGATTACAGTTACAATTTTATTAAATAGTTAAAATTTTACGCTTTATATGTTCCAAGAAAACTAAAGGTGTGTTTTATTAAATAATGGGGGAATGACCTGAATGAGCGAGAGGTACCTTCCCCGGTCATGCCGGCCCAATTCCGTTACATAGGAGGACGTAGTGGCATACACTGTGCATGGCACTACCTCCGCCTATGCAGCATGACACTACCTCTTCCAATTTACATTGCAATATTTTCGAATGAAATTATCGTAATGTAACAGTACACGTTACCATGACATGAATGTTACCTTAATAAATTTTATTGTATATCCTATATATAGGTACACTTGATCGCCAGCGATATGCATCATGTATCACAAACGAAACGTGATGGCGTAGCATATACTTCACGCTGTTATTATGTTACTGTCATAATACCTCAACATTGTAATACGATCATGCTTGACCTATTAGTGTGTATATTTACGCTAATTTTTATAGGTGAGGCCGTATTAATTATTGAGCGTGGCACTCCCTCCTATATTTAAAATGTAATTTCAAGTACCTACTTCACTATATCGTAAATCATAGGAAGTGCGTTGACGTTCGTTTAGTATAGTAAAGAGACGGTGTTTCATGTGGCACTAAAATCTGTTAATTCCGTTTATCACGTAATTGTGATAGTCGTTTGCTATATGGACGCCTCCCGGTCGTCTTAAAAACTCCTATAGTATATTAAGTAAGTTAATTATGAAATTTAATTATTATCAACTAACATTTACGCAGTTCGCTATATTAAGAGAGTGAAGTTAATATTTCTTTTATTGTTAAAAATTATGGAGATGTATTATAATTTGTTCTTTCCTGTTTACGTAATATGAGCTCGCATTGTATGGACTTAGCTTCAATGATGTTTGACAGACTTCAGCTTTAAGGCACAGGCGACTGATTACTTAAAGTACCGCGGGTAACATCGTCAGTGTTTGTTGTATTACCCCGGATCTGTCAGCTAGGGCTTCGTTCGCACGCGAGCTTTTCTAACGCCAGTTTAAAAGGCGTTGATATAGAACATTTAGATGTCATGGACATCTAAAGCATAATCTAAGCAGCAAGCACTATATGGATAGTGCTTTTTAAATGCCTTACTGCATAGGAGGATGTAGTGCCATGCCTGGTGCATGATACTATATCCTTGTATGCAACGGAATTGGGCCGGTACCTCTCGATCACTTAATACCGCTGTAAACTTACACCTACGATGTCGCTTTTCGTGCGGTTTGTGAATAGCCGGTGGCCCATTGGGAAGAGGAGAATGTATGCAGGAAGGAAGGAGGGCAATGCATCGGCATAGCAATCATGTGGATGTTAATGGGACCGATTTCTCGTTTGCACCCCTATTATATAAAAAACACTCCTGGATATATAATATTTCAAAGAAACAACGTTGTTTATTCCTTTATAAGCACTTTGTAGGTAATACCGTAAATTATTATTTGTTTTAAGGGAAAAGCCCTCATGCGTTGTTGATCTGATGATATGGTGATAACAACATTTCAACCATTTTACCATATTGTAATTAATTTTGTAGCTGAAATATGCAGTGCAAGATTTTATCGCTTGAAGGTAAACCCTATAATCTAGGAGCCCGCTTAATGTAAAAAAGGTTTCAATTTTAGGGAATTCTACCAACTCTAGCCACTTGTCAAAATTAATGAGGTAAACATGTATCTGGTCAGGTTTCAAACTTAAGACGCTGTCTGACATTACAACAACCATACTGTACCGGCGCGTAGTAAACCTTTTTTAGGTGCAATATTTTCTACCTGTATATCAACGATATATACGTTTATAGTCCCTGCGGATTTAAACTCTTGTACAACCCATAGTCAAATTGTGTACAAGTACTTTTATCATATGTTATCTGACAAAGCGATATTAATAAAACATGATAGTTGTATATAGTTCCTACTTGAGAGATGAAGAACTACTCGTATCCGCTTTTAAAATCATAGAGGCACGGTCAAAGGCTCTCATCGTATACTTTGTTCTTAAAATATTACATGATACATTATAAATCGTGAATGTCATGGCCTTTACCGTGTATATTTAGCTTGTCATATTTTAATTAAAATCATTAAAATGCTATAATTTTATTTACGCACTAAGAGAGCCGTATAGAATACTTTTTCTTTTTTAAGTTCATTGGCGGTCTGATTTTTAAACCGCGCAGTCAACCGAAAAGCTTTTTGCACTTCAAAACTTTATTGAAAACTAGCTGAGCTCCGCGGTTTCACTAGTGTAATTTTATTTTCTTATACATCATCCGTTATTGAAGGTATTTTGCTTTTCGTGCTACCCACTAGTATTTTAGAAATCAAATCTTGCCTATTTCGGCCTTATAAACTCACCAATATATTTCATGGAAAGTTCCATCAAATATAGCCCAGTCGTTCCAAAAAAATATTCCGAACATTTATCGTAAAAAGTACAACACTCTACTCGAAGAGGTTATTTTGAGCTATAAGACATATGACTGACAGAATGACAAACTCACACACCGCTTACGGAAACAAGCCCGTGTTCGAATCCGTAAGACGTGAGCTTAGATAAAAGTAATAAATCGCGATCTTAGAGAGCTCTAAAAATAAAAATTAAATTATTATCACGGCTTCTAGCCGATTTGAAGCGCAAATCGACCCCACCCGTCAGAGGGTGGGGGAGGAGGCCGGCCTCCTCTGACAGGCCAAACCGAAAGACGAGCTCAACTTTTCTTAAACATGTCCCGTAACATTAAACGGCACCGAGCGCGCGCCGTCCCACTAGCGTGGGGAGGGGGACCGCTCCCCCTTTTCGGTCCCAAAAATAACCGCGATAGGGTAATGTCCACTAAAATTCCGGTTTGCTTCTTCCCATCTGCGGGAAAGGAGGGGGTCTGTCCCCCTATCGTCTACCTATCACCAGAAGACAAAAAGTCTTCCGTAATCAGTCGAACTGTTAGGGCTGGACAAGTGCCGCCAATCAGTAGTAGGTCCCTCCGGAAAAAAAAAGGTTATTTTGAAATCATATCATATCATATCAGCAAATTCTTATGATACGACAACGCCTGTCGTCTCGACACTTGACTAGTAGGTTACATAAATGTTTAGGTTTTTTAGGTAAATTTGCCGCCTCTCGGGGTGTAGAAGAACCACGTTGTAGTCCTAGTCGATCATGGACACACCCAAGTGGCATCATCAGTCGTATAGTTTTACAAATCAAAGTGTGTCCCACGCATAGCTAACTTCTGTTGAGTTTCTGGGAAAGTGCCATGTTTTTATAGCATAGGAGGACCAACGAGATATCGCCATTTGGTGTGTACTATGTGATCATTAAAAGCTGTATATTTGGAAAATACAATTAACTGTATATTTTTCAAATATTATTTTTGAAATTACACTTAAAAGTACATATTAAAGCTAAAGAAATAAATTAGGATACTTACTGATTCTAAATCGGAGTGGGATTATAAGATGATGTGTGGGGATCCCAAAGATGTCATCGGCCGCCTATAATTACTGAAGTGCCCCAGATCTGTGAGTGATGGCACTCCCCGCCAACTGGCTAGTCCATCGTAAATCCTGTCTGTCCAAAACGGAGCTGATCTTTATCCCTGGTCCCAGTTAAAAAGGTGGCATAATATGCGCGTATAGCGCCATTGACCGTCTCTTGTTTGAGGGCTATTATCAACCTCCTCCCCATCTATTGCATCATTTTGGACACATGAATATTTAACAAATATAGGCCTTACTTGGGAGAAAACATAGAATGTCCAAAGACAAAAAAGGTATTTAATATGTCTCGTATAGGCATTTGAACCCTTCCTTGTGTAATAAAGTTTGAATGTATTATTGGATCTATTGTGGCCACAATATCTTTTGAATATTTTATGAGTAGGCGGCAATGGAGTCATTGCGTGCATGTGTGTGGGCTGAGAAGATGTAGGTGCGAAAAAGTGCTATATGACCTGGAAAGAGTTCATCTAAAGCGGTCGAGAATTAATTACTGACTATTTTAGTAATTAATGTTACCAGACACAGGCTAATTGAACATTTGTTGCGAAGTTAACACTCAGCTTTGTACCAAGGACGTCAAAAAACAAAATGATCATGGTAAATGAATATATGTACTAACACACCCCTAATTCCTTAATCAGAATTCATGCGTTGCAAATTGTGATTCGATAGAGTTCGAAATGACGCTTTTGGTGCATAGTCCTGGAAAGAAATAATCTTAAATATTTTAGTATGAAGAGATGCGATGATGGACTGCAGCTGAATTTGCACGTTACCTCGCTCACATGATACCGCCGTAAAGTAACAGCTATGTTCTCGCGTTTCGTGCGGCATCTAGTAGGTGATCGAGAGTCCTACTAGAGGGAAGGAATATGTCTGTGCGCTTGGGTAGTCATAAAAGGCCCCTAGTCTTCCTTTGTGTATATAAATACGCAAATAAAATGATAGTATAAACTATAAAAATATATTCATTAATATGTTAAAGTATTATCCAATTTAATGTTTACAGTTAATTTAAATTATATTTTTTTTAATATTCTCAAGAATATCTGAACCGGAAGTAAGCATACGTAATGCGTTTCACGTACCAGCGAGTAGTAAAGTAGATATCTATATAGGTACACACGCAATCTTAAAATGTTTATAATTTATAAGAAAATATTGTAGTGTTAACGTCCTACTCTGCTTCCGTTCGTCTGTCGGCGGTTTCTATTTTATGAGCTGTAATGATATCTTTTACTCCACGCTGTTTTCTATCTATTTAATATAATAGAAAAATAGTTTGAGTAGCCCGAGGCTAATTGGAGGGGAGGTGGAAATCGAGTAATGCATCAGCATATTTCTTACGCCAATGTTTTTGGGCGTCGGTAGACATTCATTCGATTTCATGACTTATTTTTTACTACACTAAATATAAATCTTTACCTACAAAATTTGGTTGACATTTTCTGTGAAAAAAGATTTTTTTAGCATCACAAAAAGTGGAGATTGTAATGATGATGATATGTTGAATTTATTGAGTTTATGGCGTAAAAGAATAACAAATACAAATGAAAACGATGGCATAGAACGATGATTAAAATATATTGTAACGTTTTTACTTTTAAAACAAAACCAAACTGTCAGCAGTTTAATTTGTTCTCGACACTCTGCGTATAGCCACAAATTATGTATATTAATTAAAATGTGTAATAATTTTAGTAAATATAAAATGCACAATATTTTTGGTTGGTTTTATCAGCTGAATTAATGTTCCCATCTGCGGAAAAAATATAATTTAGAGTTTTATGTTCGCAGTGGTTTTCTCTTACCGCCTAAGGCCTTTCGATATCCCGCAGGATACAGTAGTTCCATGGGAGAAAGGAGAAGCCATTATATGTGTAGTGAGTCGGAGGGGGTCGGACCCCTTTCGACCCTAAAGCAAGCACTCATAACAATCAGATGGAGCTGTATCTGACTTTTCTTCGCCTCCACAGCATAAGTTAGGTCCGAAAAATGAGAACAGTATACTATTATAAATCAACCTCTGGTGCGTTACACCACTCATGGAAAATATATCGGGCCTGTATAAAACAGGGCCCAATTTTACCTAATATCAAGTAATTTGTTGCTCATTTATAGAAATTCTATTATCATCAACAATTCGGAAAAAGGGTCACAATGGTAAATACGAAACCCTATGGAGTTCTGAGATTTCTCTGGCCATCTGTCCTTATGCCTGTGACCAGTTAAAATTTTCACATGTAACTATAAATGCTAAAAAAATAGAGTACATTGCCTAATGAGGCGCCAATACAAGAAACGATTTTTTTGCCGTTTTGATAGATAATGACACGGAACCCTTTGTGTGAGAGTACTGCTCTCACATGGCCGCTTTTTCAGTTTATCTCCTACGCAACGTAGATTTACTTATATACAGTAAGATTTGTTAATTGACTACTACAGTTCATAGGCTTCGACACTCAAATATAAGCGTGGAATCCTATAAACTCTTAAACCTAACACATAGATATGAAGTCTCAGTAATAAGTGAGTAAGTCAGAAAAAAAATTCTAATGGAAATCTTTGGTCTTGCCTTAACATTTATACATCCAACTATACGTGGAGCCACGATTCGATGCCCTTTAGATACAATTTAATATAACAACAATAAACGGCCTCACAACAACGATTTAAGTCGTTTTTGTTAGAACAGATTTTATCTATAATTATGTTTTCGTGCTCTTTACCTTTGTAAAATTAGTTTTCGTGTTTATTATTTCAAATTTTGCAAATAAAATGCCAATCTAATGCATAATCTAAATACATTTCGGGTTGTCCGTCCTCTGTTATGATCTAAAGTTTACAATAATGTTTTACAATAAATTCCAAACTATATAGCGAGCTTTATATTCGATTTTGTTGTTCGTAAATTTAGAGTTGTTCAACAAAATCAAATCTAAATGTAATGGCACTTTTAATGTAATATAAAACAAAGATATTACACCGAATACCTACCTACCTTCACTCACTGTTAAGCACTTTTTTTTTCGGAGGGATCTACTACTGGTTGGCGGCGCTATTGCTCTCGCTCTTTCATCGGGCTAGCGAAGAGTTTTGTGTCCTCTGGTTTAGGACACTACTAAGCATTTTAGTGCTGTTCCGTTTGAGAGATGGAAGTAATTTCTTATATGATCCGCGTATGTAGAACAGTATGTCGGTACTTGGCCGGAATCAAGAGCTAATCGGATTCGCTATATAACTCATAAATTGCCTATTAGAATTTGTTGAAATTTTAGTTTGAAGTATTGCATTCTATAATCCTATTATTTTTACAAATTTCCCCTCCCAAGTTTAAAAGTTTTACTTTTTATGATTTTAGTAGCAAATAACAAGAATTAGTATAATCAAAGGGAGAGCATACATACTTCACTGCGGTATTATGTGGGCGATATACTCGTAAATTTTATATACCAGCAAGAAAGGCCAGTAATAATAATAATATCTGTGGCCTTATCACAACACGTTATCCTATCCTTGTGGTAAGTGTCGTAAAGACTTGTGTGTCAGGTACTAGAAACATAGGAAACATATTTACGAAATCTTATATATTTAAAATTTTGTTATAGAAATACATATACAAACATCCATGACATATGTGGGATTCGAACCTGTGACTTTTGGCGTAACACGCGGACTGATCGCCACGTTACCAACTGAGCCAGCCGGTCGACTAATGACATCCTAGTCTATGACATGGTTATGTCCTTCCAAATAATATTTTTCATCTCTCAAATTAGTCTTTACCTTTAGTATATTTATTTTTCAAATTCATAATACATCATTTTGCAGCAGTTCATAGTATACGTCTACTTTTTAAATTTTACTGTACTCATCATCGCCGAGTAAAACGTATTTGACATAAGGTTGGATAGACGGGCAGACGAACAGACTGACGGATATGACAAAGCCATAGGGGTTCCTTTTTCCGTTTGTCTACGGAACACAAAAAAAATAATTAGTGTCATTCGTGTTCGGTTATGAAATTATTTGGTATAGTAAACTTATAACTAAGATTAAGATACGTAGTTGATCTAAGATTTATAAATTGTTGGGCAATTTAATCAAGAAGCATAGGTCAAAGTTAAAGTGAGATAAACATGAATAGCGTAGGTATAAAATGATTTGATTCTTATCTTTTGTATGTAGATACTGAAATGAATGATTTTATTTGTTACAATACCGACAGTTGCTTATGGTTCCGTTCCACAATTTTTTTTTGTAAGAGGTAGTGCCCCTGCAATATAAAATGCCTGCAATGAATACGGATCTGGCTGTCAGGACAGGGTAAATTTATCCGTGCATATATACCACCACCTGGGTTCTTCAGGGTAATATGCTAGTATGATCTATAGTGCTTCGGCACTACAGATCATACTGGCCCAATTCAGCTACAATTCAACATGGCTCTACATCTTACTTTATATGAAGATTAAGGCATGTAGACAATGTACTTTCCTCAAAAAAATATATCATGAAAATTGTACTTTATAGAAAGTCGAAACTTAACTAGGCTTAAAATCATTGAGTACTCCGGTAAGTGTCAATTAATGATGACACCGCTAATTGGCGTGCTTGCCAGGCTTGGTGTTTACAAACTGCACGTGTGTGGAAAAGTAATATATACACACATATAAACATTAATTTTAGGGTCAGCATTTAGAGGGTGAATAACAAAAGTACCTCGATTTCGTTTGACGTTACCATGCGGAGTCCGTGAAAGATTTGCTGGCTCAAACGATACAGAGCCATATATTACTTTACCAGTCACCTCTGGCAGTAGTCGAAGCCGCTTGATGCCATATGTCGTATAACGTCTATAAACATGTAAATATTGGATATTCACATGAGCCACAGCCCACCCTCTATCTCCTAGTGGATCACAGGAAAATCACAAACCAGTCGTAACGGAGCGTAGCTGTAAT
>JAFELO010003136.1:138117-155826 GCA_017140195.1 Eumaeus atala
TCTTCTTTTTAATAACGAGTTTGTCCTCATCTCTTAGCAATACACTCCAGAAGCCTCGTATGCTAACTTTGGTAGTACCTCAACATGAGACCTTCGGTTTCGGTTGATCGAGCTGTGTGTGCACGGGCATTATCTTGCATCAGGATGAATCCAGGCCCCACTCGCTGTGCAAATGGGATCACTTGAGGCCTGATAACGTCCCAGATGTAACGTTCTGCAGTTACGGTAACCGAATTTAAAATGGTGAGCTCGGTTTTACCGTGTAAGCTAATACCCACCCTAAGCCATTACGTTAGGACCACCGTAACGGTCAACTTCGTGAATGCAGGAATCCGAAAGCCGCTCGCCGCGTCGTCTCCACACTCTAACCCGCCGATCATCATTAAGAAATTTTACGTTGCGCTCGTCTGTAAAAGGCACCTTGCCCCACTGATTAATCCCGCAGTTAAAATACTGAAGGGAGAATCTTAATCGGCTTGCACGTTGAACCCTGTTCAGAGGAATTCGAACAACTCGTCGTCTTGACGTTTGCTGGTCCTCGTGCAATCGACTACGCATAGTTTGATCTCTGACTCGGGTACCCGTTGTCAGCCGTAGGTGGTGTTGTAACTTACGGGCCGTTACTGTACGATCAGGACAATCACTTAGTCTGTACTGGATCTGTACTGGATGTACAGATCCTCATGAATCGTCATTATGCAAATTTTACTGAACCAGGTCTCCTGCCATCACTGCTAGTGTCTTGGAAGCGATTCCATATATTTTGGACAGCTCTTCGAGAAAAATCCAACTGCAAGCCCACGTAACGCTGAGAACGTCCTTCTTGAATCATAGTTATGGCTCTGGTTGCTGTAATTGTATCCGTGTGCCTTCGTACTGGTGGCATAATGGTGAAAGAAAGGTGTAACGCGAGACGATCAATGAATCAATCAAAATTGAAAAAGTAATACTTTTTTCCTAAAACAACCGAAACAAGTTAAGAAGACAATCAAAGAGAAATATAAGAATAACATCCAATTATATTTTTCTTAAAATGATGACCAATACTTTCAAATTAGGAACACGAACACATAAAATAAAAAAGGCATAAAATAGATCAAACACCAAAGAGTTCGTAATATGAATATAATGCGACTTATCAGTTACTTTCAGTTTACTAAATTGCACTTAAGTGTAAATGAACTAGTGGCACTTATATTGTTTTGAGTAGTATATATTGCAAATACCTCTTATAAATTTCTATGCTTAGTTATTGTAATGAATCAAATGGACTGCTGATCAAAAGACCACCAGTGTTACTACATGAATAGACTTCAAGACTATGGATGGTCATCTGGTATGGATGGTAATCTAGTTGTTAATTCATTCCTATGTATTAAAAAAGGCCTTGAACTTTCCATTTATGTACGTCTTTTGTGAGAGAAATAAATAGACCAAAATGAATGGAAATAAAATTCATTCCCACTAATGATTCCACGCGTGTCCCTGATTTTTTTTGTATCACTAACCTGCAAATATGTTTAGGTGTAAAAGCGATTAATTTTGTCGGTATGTATTTTGTATTTTGACATAAATTATCTCTGTATTTTAACGGTTTTATCCATTGATTAACAGAAATACAAGATACACGACTACATACTGAACTACCAACTGTTTAGAGACGCTTGCAGATCCTGGTAATTTTATAAATCAATGGTTTTTTCACTTTTTATTCGTATGATCATGAATTAACGCTGGCTGTGGCTCGTGGCCCCATCCGCATGGACTATAAACAGAACCAAATCTAAAAATTATTATTTCTATAGCTCCTGCGTTCTTATGGTACATAACCTACAACAAGTAACGAACGTGTAACAAGTTAAAGATAAGATGGTTAATGCGATGCCATGACATGAATGCAATGCTATGACTTACACCTACCATGAAAAAACAATTACTAAAAATAATATTCAAATCTAGCCATACGCTCCGGCTTCACCCATGAATAGCAGAGGCCAAAATATACATTAAAATTTCCTCAGAAATCAAGCGTTAAAACCGCATTAAAATCCGTTCAGCAGTTTTAACTATGCCGCGTTTCTTAGAGTTTGTGCGTAGTTGGATGTCCATTAGAAGGGAGACAGGAAGGAGTGCTTACTGCAGACATCTGCATAATAATATTAAGGCAGATGTCTATGAGCGTTTTTAGTCGCGATAGGGTTCCGTCCAATTGATCAATTGCCTCCCTATAAAGAAAATATGTTTAATAACATACATCTTAATTTTACGCTCACTGCATTTTGTGCAAATTTAAAAAAGTATAAAGTCGCAAATAAAAGTTTAAAACACTGTAACAGTTTTTAAACCCATTTATAACATTATAAGTAATAAATAAAATA
Organism: Eumaeus atala; assembly: GCA_017140195.1. Classification (NCBI taxonomy): domain Eukaryota; kingdom Metazoa; phylum Arthropoda; class Insecta; order Lepidoptera; family Lycaenidae; genus Eumaeus; species Eumaeus atala. The sequence continues at coordinate 140,496 of JAFELO010003136.1, forward strand.
GAGAGATGCACCGATATATCGCCTGTGCTTTGACAAATAGTGCACGTTTACCTTTTAACTGCCGCGACTATTATACCCGTCTGCGCGGACGTGTTTGTCATCCAATAGCGATACCAGAAGTGGCTTATCAAATTTGATTATTTTGCTTTGATATTTAAATAAAATTTCAAGTGCTTGTCAGTCATTTCCACGAGGTTCTTGCTATGAACACTCTTTTAGCGGCTTTAGGCAGAAACTAATATAATTAATTCGCGTCAGCAGACATGCTATGCGTAACACACGTAGCAGCGCATAGCTGCCACTTGTGCTACGTATAGCATTTTAAGATACTCGTAGTATTAAGCTTTCTCTTCTATCAGCAGTCCCCATTACTGACTGTTTTCAAGCGCAATGCGTTATCTTTACGATATTAATACCTAAACAATATTTTTTATATTACCGTCTGTTTATATATCAGAATGTGCATGTTGAACTTTTGCTGAAATATAAAGGTGTAAAACAAAAGTACCTATTTTTATTTTTAAAAGTTGCAATTAGGTAATATCTGTTCCTTCACTAGGTAAGAAGTTAATTTTTCTGTAGGAGCCGGTCAAGCGTTGCAAGCAGCGACCCTCTTAGCGTTTAAGTACGTTCCGGGAGTGCACTAATAATGTATGATAAAGATAATAATTGGCGAAGTGTTGGTCGACCGTTCGCCAGATGGGAAGGCGATCTCCGTGCAGTAGCCCGTCCGGGATGGATGCGAGTAGCAGGAGATCGGACGTCTTGGCGTTCATTGGGAGAGGCCTACGTCCAGCTGTGGACCTATAAAGACTGACAATGATGATGATGATGAAACATAATTATCCCTAAAGATGTATGACTAGTCCCTATCGATCAGGTGATCAGGAGACTCATTTGTAATTTCTACAAGAATAGAAGAAACAGCTGTTTCCTGCTCTTAACAAATTAGCACTGTGCTTTAAAATTGACCATTGAAGCACTCGTAATTCTGGCAAAAAGTAAAATATACTCATGCTCCCTGAACTAATGCCAACGGAGTTAATGAGTGAAAGTTAGTTCAGAGTTTTCACCAAGGAGTTTGATAAAGTGAAATAGGTTTTATCTCGTTAAATACTTGTAAAACTTACACAGCCAATGAATTTATTATAACCAGAAGTGTACTTTTGAGGCAAATACAAGTCGGAAGCGAGTTGTGGTTTTTCTACTCAGGTATTTTATATTTCTGTTGCGTTTATTTTTAATGAATATGAACGGCGTATATACACAATATAACAACAGACAACACGAAACGCGACGGCGTAGCAGTGACATTACTGCCTTGTCATGTCAGCGAGAGGAACCTCCCCAGTCGTGCCGGCTCCATTTGGCTACAATGCAGCATGACGCCTCTTAATGGAGCCTTACTCTGGCTTTTTCTTTAATCCAAATGGCCAGCATTAACGTCTTCCTTTTAAAGAGGTTTAACAGAAGTTAGTTGGCAATGAGAAGCTAACGCACAAAGCGAACAGAATGTTTTGTAAGATATTTTTATAGCATAAAGACGTAAGCTGGCGGACAGAATCTGCTTCAATGAGTCGCCGAAAACTCAGAAGCCACTCTAAATGCGGTCGCCCCCCCGGACGTTTCGACCTCATTCAATTTCAATACCTATCACAAAATGATCTAAGCAATTAACCAAAGAAACTGTTAAAGTATATTGTACCATTAAATTGTTTATTATATGTGAACTATGAATTACTGTAACGATGAATATTGGATAACGGAATAAATTATAGCAGCGTTTAGGCGGAAAATCGTCACATGCCGCCAAATTGGTAATTTACATTTGAATTTACTGAATCTACAGGCATGAATGTTGAATTGATATGGTTGGAAATATAATTAATATGTCGATTTGAGCTTTTGGTATGCTCATATACGTGGAATTGCATTGTTCGCTGTATTCAACTGCTCCTGCAACTTACGCCTACATTGAAAGTTATTACAGATCAATTTTGAAATGGCATATTCATTGTTTATTAATTAACAAACAAAAATCGTTTCATAGGGCAACATGTTCTTTTCACCCATTCTGCACCTTTCTCTAACGCACGACGCCATTCTTCATATTAATAATTCTGTCTCGTTAAAGATCCTTTTGTAAAAGGATATTCAATAAGACGTAAAGGTGTTCTTATGTATCTTGATTTGTAAAGATCACATGTAACGAAATTGGTACAGGTAAGGCCATCATGTCCCACTATGGTTCTCAGTAAGTACCCTGGGAAGCCAATGGGGAGGTCTGCTCTTTATACTCCTCTTATGAGAAGAGCTCCTCTTAAGGAGGCCGACTAGCCGTGATGTGTACTGATGCTTTTTTGTTACGGGCACCTCACCTAAGGCTGTTGCCTCTATGGAACCCACAGCGGTTTTTATGGCACTGTAATATAGCCACAGCCCACTGGACATGGGTGGGCCATGGCCGCTGAAGGCTGTGAAGGTGAAAATGCGTTTCCTCGCGTCACAAAAATGAGCAAGGCAATATTGCGAAACTACTTAACTGATATAAATGAAATTACGCACCGGTATATAACTCCAACGTAATATATATAGTAACGCTGTATATTATGTATAATAATAACACATTTAGTAATATAATTACGTGGTCCATTGAGGTAGTACCGTAATATACACTTATTATATATACAACCGTTTATTTTATTTTTTTCGGAGGGATTAAATACTGTTTGGCAGCGCTTGTCCAGTCTCAACAGTTCCACTGACTAGCGAAGAATTTTGTGCCTTCTGGTTTAGGGAGACTGTATGGGGACGGACCCCCCGCTTTTCCTGGAGATGGGAAGAGGTGTACCGGGTTGATTGTAGGCGTACCCTATATTAACTATTTTTGGGACCAAAAGGGGGAGGCGTCCCCCTCCCCACACTAGTGGGACGATGCCGTTTAAATTACGGTGTCGTGGATAAGGATAATTGAGCTCGTTTAATGTGTGGCTTATCTGAGGAGGCCGGCCTCCTCACCCCCCCACCTGACGGAAAGTGTCGATTTGCGCTACAAATAAACAAAAAGCCGTATCCTTGATTTATTTATTAATAGAGCTCTCTAAAGTCACGTTATTTTATTTCTACAAATCTAAGCTCTCAACTTACGGATTCGAACGCGGGCTGGTTTCCGTAAGCGGTGTGTGAGTTTGTCATTCTGTCAGTCACTTGTTATAACTGTGTCACTATATGTAAGGTTTCTTCGCTCGGCCTGTATGAGCGGTGTATACCAATATCATTATTGGTACTAGCAGGGAAAATGCATTTACGCACCATCCAGCCGGCCCAAGGGTGCCTGAAGTATGTGTCGGGCTCAGGTCGTGAGCGATAGCTACTACCGACTAAAAACTGCTATCAGTTATAACGTCGGATCGTAGTCCGAAGCTTGGATGATTAATTTATTTTTGTGATGAAGGGCACGGTCAAAGAACTTTTGAGACAGCTCTTTGAAGGGTCCTTTAATTGAAAGAATTGAAAAAAGAGGTCAATTGATAGTCAAAATGTAGGTCGATTTTTCGGAAGTACCACAGGCATCCAGTAGCCAAGCTATTCTCTATTTGGGTAGGGGATATGTGCGCGAATGCTGCACTGCAAGATCGGTCGAATGCATGTAATATACAAAGTGACTTTATGTCTATACGCCATTTTGCTCTTTTTGTTTATAAGAGGACAATGTTTAAAATGGACATATCGTGCCTTTTTCAGAACGTTATCTATGTGATTCTTGAAGCCCATCGATCTGTCGAGAGAGACTCCCAAGTTTTTCACCGTCTCTGCTCTAGGTATCTCGTTATCATAGAGCAGGATGTGAGGCATGTTACCCTCGTCTATGTGAGGGGTGGTCTAGTGAGAAGAGTATGGACTTACTCTTCTCTACATTAACCTCTATTCCCTATTTTAACAGCCATTCACCGAGTTCGGTGACGGCCTTTTGGAGTAGTTTGGCTCCGTAGTTGGGGAGGTATCTAATGTACAGTGCGGTGTCATCTGCGTACATCGCCAGTGTACAGATTGAAGAGGGTGGGAGAGAGAACCGATCCTTGAGGACAAGCGGCTCTGAGGGGACGATGGGAGGACAGGGTGCCCTGCAATCTGTAGCGGAACTGCCTGTTTGCTAGGTAGTTGTTAATGATCAGTACCAGCCTGTCAGGCACTCATAACTGGTATAACTGCAAACTTGCAGATGAGGCCTGCTGCCAAATCTTGTGAAACGCCTTTGCAAAACACACATCAAAGTATATACAACCGTAATTATAATGCTATTAATAAATAGCTATACATAAGTTATATCGGCTCGCAGGCTACGCATCCCGTCTTACACAATTGGTCGCCCGCTTCTTCAAGAGTGTTCTATCTCTCTCGAGCACCATTATTGGGACCGCGATATATGCGTAGTTCGAGACGACAGATTATATAATTACGAAGATATGCAAACGTACACATTCCTCTTATTAACAAGAAGAGCAAAATGGCGAACAGGCATAAGCTCACCTTGTACACTACATGCATACGACCGATCATGTCGTACTGCAGTGCAGCATTCGCGCACATATCCCCGACCCAAATAGAACGGTTGCAGAAAATGTAGAACAGATTCTTGCGCATGGCCACTGGATGCCCGTGGTATATTCGTAACATCGACCTACATTGCGAGTTTCACTTAACATCGATAAAAGGACACTTCAAAGAGCTGTCTCAAAAGTTCTTTGACCGTGCTCTTAAACACTAAAACAAATTAATCGTTCAAACGTCGGAATACGACCTGACGTTAATAACCGATTACCGTTATCGTCGGCCGAAGCACGTACTGCACGACGCCGACGACGCGATAGCCGTAGCAGTTGCTAAATCCGCCTCTGCACACTAGCAAAAACACACCCAGACACGCATCCGCAGTAAAATGCCAATAGGGCCAACCTACGGATAGCAGGTTTTAGTCGGTAGTAGCTATCGCTTCACGACCTGAGCCCGACACACACTTCAGGCCCCCTTGGGTCGGCTGGATGGTGCGTAAATGCATTTTCTCCTGCTAGAACCAATATAATGGACACCGCTCGTACCGGTCGAGCGTTGAAATCTCACATATAGTGACACAGTTAAAACACATATGACTGACAAAATGACAAACTCACACACCGCTCACGGAAACGAGCCCGGGTTCGAATCCGTAAGTTGAGAGCTTAGATTTATAGAAATAAAATAACGCGACTGTACATAGCTCTAATAATAATTTAAAAAATCAAGTACACGGGTTTTGTGGATTTGTAGCGCAAATCAACCCCTCCCATCTGACTGGGGGGGGGTGAGGAGGACGGCCTCCTCAGATAAGCCAAACATTAAACGAGCTCAATTATCCTTATCCACGACACCGCAAATTAAACGGCATCGTATGCGCGCCGTCCCACTAGTGTGGGGAGGGGGACCGTTTCCCCCCTTTTCGGTCCCAATAATAATCACTATAGGGTAACGCCCACAATAAAATTCCGGTTTGTCTCTTCCCATCTGCGGGAAAGGAGGGGGGTCTGTCCCCCTATCGTCTCCCTAAACCTGAAGACAGAAAAAACCTTCCGTAGTTATTCGAACTGATAAGGCTGGACAAGCGCCGCCAATTAGTATTAGGTACCTCCGAAAAAAAAAAACCTACACATTCTTATAAATATCTATTCCCTCGATACAAGTATCTAAATCCCTACTAATATTTTAAATATGAATGTAAGTCTGTTTGTTACGCATTCACGCCAAAGCCAGTCAACCGATTATTATGAAACTTTGTATGCATAAGTATTTAATAAGTATACAAACGACATAGAATACATAATAGACATTTTTAAAATATATTTACAGAGCGAAGTCGCGAATAAAAGCTAGTTATAAAATAAAACCATAAATACTAATAAAACCACTTCCAGGTCATTCAGTTTGACTGTGCATATAAATTAAACCTTTTCTAATTCAACATGTGCCTACGCCCGCGTATGTGTGCATGCGTGTGTATCGCTTTATTGAACAAAAATAATAAAATATTAGATTTTATTATTTTTGTTCAATAAAGCACATTATCCTAAAATATTAGCTTCTTGCACATCGTCTCCATATAACCTAAAGCCGTATCAAATTTCGAATTCCTACATTCGCGCGATTCCACAAAAAATGGGACGGGATTTCTCGTACGCATAATCTAAATAAGATAATTTGATCAATCACAAAACACTACAGCATCTTAAAGACATAATGAATATAGAAAGGCACGAAACTGAGTTGCAGGAACTGAAATATCTTAGAATAAGCCGAGTTTGCTCATTACGATTTCATCTTTCTTAATAATAGAGAGGCTTCACCCGACCCGCTTTGGAATGCATTTGAGCGAAAGCAACTTTGGTAAATATCAAATATTTACAAGTTGAATAAAAGGCACCCGCTTAATTTTCATTTTTGCTTTTGTTTCAACACACTTTAGAATTTAAATGAAAGAAATATACAGTTGACACATGCCTAATCTAAACTCAGTTCACGTAATTAAAGAACAATTATCTACAGTTATAAATGAAATATATAAAATGCAAACTTATATTTTAAAAAAATGAATCCACTGAAAATTGAGATGAATTTGATGTACTAAATTGAATTTTCATTGATTTATAGTCGTCAAATGATATTGTAAGCCTAAAATTAAAGTAATTTTACCATATCATAGTATAATTTCACATACAAAATATAGTATTATCTTAATTATCTTAAAAAAATATCTTAAAAGACTAAGCAAATGTTATTTCACCTATTTTGAAGTAAGTAGAAAACTATATAAACATTAATCTATCATTTTAACTATCAATTTATCATTTTAAAAGGTGCCATGTCCGATTAATCTTAATAGATGAATATTTCAATCATTTTGATCGATCTAACATTTCGATTGTTTAACTATTGCGTCCACTGCCGGGATAGCGGATGCTACGTTTGTAAAATTAAGTATTATTAATCGTGTAATAGGCCTATTTTAGTATTTATGATAAGTGTATCATATGGTACTAGTATATACCGATATCTTAACTTTTAGTTTCACAACTATATAACATTAATTGTTGCAATCTCTTGATTTAGGTCTTTCTTGATTCTTCACAGCAAAACATACGCATAATGTATCATATTTAGAATATATATTACTAGTGATACCCTCCGGCTTCACCCGTTAGTAACAGTAGTTAAAAAATTATCAATCAATCAAAACCTTCCTCGGGAAGCACTCTATCGATGGGTAAAAACCGTATGAAAATCCGTTCTATAGATTTTGAGAAAGTTGATCACAGACAGACAGCTTTTATGTGACGTATAGGTAATAATATTTAGAATAAATTGATATGATATTACAAAATAATAAGCACTACAGCTCAAAGTTCAAAATTATAAAGTGTTAACTTTAATTAATGTTTATTACGCTTGTTCCAGACTTTATTTCTAAATTTTTTTATGATTTATGTTCAAACATTTGAACGAAGGCTAGTTAAGTTGGACTTGAATTTATAGGATTTTATAATAAGTACTATTCTATAGGTATATTATTTGAAGCGTCAAGGGGCAAACGACGGAGACTATGGCCTTAAAACCGAGCAAGTGTAAGGCGGACTCGCGCATTAAGGTTCCGTATCATGTTGTAAAAAACGGCAAAACCCATGCCTGTTGTTGATTTTATTTAATGCATCGATTTCTAAAACGAATAAATCCATTGGAGCTATCACTTCTAGGTTACTATGTCAAAAGGATAAAAACGGAACACTATTAATAAGATTAGAAGTAAAATAGATTTTTTTTAGTATTTGTTGTTATAGTGACAACAGAATTTCAGCTGTTACGGTGCAGATATAGCCTGGTGACAGACGGATATCAGTGTTAGTGATAGGGTCCCATTGGTAACCTAAAAACGATATATTTGTGTAATGCATTAGATAAATTTTGTTGATTTATAGTATAACTTTAAAAATTATGTTTAATATTTTATTTGGTCAGTGATGTCATTTAACATTGTTCAACAACTAAAGTAGCCACATTAACTCATCATCAGCATTATCAGCCCCTATCGGTCCACTGTGGACATAGGCGTCTTTCAATGAACGTCAAGATAACCGATCCCCTATTCGCATCCATCCCGGACCGGCTACTGCATGGAGATCGTCTTCACACCTGATGAACGGTCGACCGTGTTGGTCGACCGTCCATGATCGTTCGTCTTCCTAAACGCAGCCTCCACTCCAGAGCCTTACTGGCCTATCTGCCATCGGTTCTTCTTAGAGTATGACCAGCCCATTGCCACTTCAGCGAGCTTTCGTCGCGTGATATCCGATACTTTAGTTCTCTGCCTTATGACTTCGTTACGAATTAGATTATCTCATGTATTACCATAATATTTACTTTAAAGTTGCTTAAATTATAATTCAACGTACTTAAATACTTCATCTAGATAATAGGTACAAACGGGATTCCTTAAGAAAGTATTTGTTACAAATAATGAAAATTGTTCAAAATAGTTCGACTGTTTTTAAAGGAACCCAATTTGTAGTGCGCTCCATTGATCAAAGTCTCAGAACTCTTACAAACTCTTTGGGATGGTGTTCTGATTAAATTTTTGTGCTCTTTTCAAACTAGTCTAATCTTCTGGGCACTTTAAGATATTGGGTAGGTGCTAGTATTATTTGTGGTTCATTTAAAATAATTACTTCATCAAATCAAGAGTTTTAGTATCGCGTTTTGTGCGGCCTGTGAGTTGGGGTTGAACCACATGTTGGGGTGACTTTCGAAAAACGTTACTGTAAATATTTTATTTGTAAGTTATCAACCAATTGCCATCAAGCTGTAATGGTCGTAATATGCACTAAAATTCTCAGATAAGGAGAGCTAGGTGAACTGAACTACCCACCATGGTTACTGAAACACGGTGGGTAGCCAGGGGACAAAAGAAAAACAGGTTGTGGCCCTTTTGCCCACGGGGCAAGGGGCTAGGATGGGGACCGCACCCATTGCACTGTCCCAAGGTTGGTGGGCTTGTCCTGTGTGTGTGTGTGTCGGTGCAGCGCGACCCTGCTGTGGAGGAGGCGTCGGACCCTCAGGGAACTGACGAGCCGTCGAATTCCCCTGATGATTTGTTGTTCTGGGGCATCTCACCAAAGGTGGCGCTGATGGCATTTGCAATGATTCTTATGTATATTCTGCACTATATAATATGCCACAAGCCCCACACACCGCTGGACCCCACCGAGGGCACATAAATGCGTTTCCCCGCAGCAGCAGAAAAAAAGATGTACTGAACTTAACTTCTAAAAGGATTAAAGTATGTATATACTGCAAGAAACCCTCAGAAATATTCAGTCGAGGAATGAACATTTAGGACAGATTGGAACTAATTTCAAGTAGTAACAACCTGTGTAAATAAATACGTAAGAGGTAGTAACATTCATTTGACAACAACAGTTCGAAACATTGAAGAAGACATGAGATCAACCCGTAGCTTGCCGGACATTTACACCTGGTGGTATATTAAAGTTATTTAACCAAAGTTTCTGAGACATGCTTCAGGCACACGCACTATTTCTTCTTATTCTTGCTTTCACAAACTTTTGATTTCGCTTAGATGTCTGACCAGATATTTACAAGTACAAGTACTTAGACAAAAATCCACGCTAAAATTAAGAAGGGGCACTTCTCATGACACTGCCTTTGAAGTGGTAGAATAGGTATTTTTTTTAATAGAATAGGGCGCAAACGAGAAATCTTTTTACGACTACCAAAGCTCATGAACATCCACATAATTACTATTCCCCTAATTTGCCACCGGCTACTCACAAGCCGCACGAAACGCGACACTGAAGATATCGCTTTACGGCGGTATTATGTGAGCGAGAGGTTGCATAGGAGGATATAGTGTCATGCACTATGCATGGCACTACCTCCTCCTATGCAGCATGACACTAACTCTTTCACTTTTAAAATTTGTTATAAAATTACATACAATATAAAATATATTGCGTGTGTTTTTTGTGTCCATTAAACGGGACAGGGCAAAGGAGCACCTGTAACTCTAGCCCTACGGATATCAATGGGCGTTAGTAGTTATCGATGGCTCCAATTGCTCATTTGTTCTCCATATTTTATATTAAATTATACGATGTTTACAAAGCTATGCATGCTTATCTTTAAGTGGGTCGCCTGTCCCACGTTACGTTAAGGCCACTTGTTTAACTAGACAATAAATACTAAGTTATAAATATGGCATTAATAACTATAAATCAATAGTACGTTTTAGATCGTTTTTCGTTACAAAATTTAGGGACATAGTAATGATCAAAACGAGAACAAAAAACTGAATGTTTAGCAGCAATAAAACCTCATTATACAATTACAGTTGGGCTTATAACGTTAGAACTAGGCGTTACTACGTTTATCGCGGCATATTATAATCATCAACTTATAAACTGCGCTAGTTAATATTTTAGAGTAAGAGAATAAGCCATACCATCGCGCTGTGGAAAATGGTAGAACTAGAACATATCATTAATGGTTTTAAAAATATGATAATTTCAATGAAATACTCTCGTACTTATTACATTCGATACTCTTGAAACCAAACAATCCTAATAAGACAATTTTTTGTACTAAATCTGCATAAATATTATTTTCTTTTAGGTTGAAATAAGTTGAAGTAGTCGATGGCTTATTCAAATGTTTGCATACACAATTCAAATAAATATTGTGAAAAAAAGTATTTAGCACATGCATGCGGTTTTATACACATTCAAAAGGATATTTTATGTTCTTAATTATTTAAGCTATTAAGCTCTTTTTAATATGCTTTTTATTTTTGAGTAGGTACTTAAAAATTGACAAACCGTATTTTTCACTTTTTTTTCGTCGAAGGTTTTCACATTCACCCACGTCACCCCAGGCGCTACTTTATGCGTTATTTAATAGGCTAACTATTTTTAAATGAAAAATTTGAGAAATCAGCTGCGGAAGTTTGCAGAAGTTATGGGAAAAAATATGATAGAATTTGGAGTAGGTAATTCGTTACCTCTTACGGTTACTGCTGACATAATTTACAAAAACAATATAATGTGGTTACACAATATTTTCATAGCAATAGCTTATCATCTATTTGGCAGTCGTCCTTCAGTGTTTGTTTCATATTAAGTGACACTTGTTTAAATTGTTTATTTCCAATAAAGTGTCGACTTGAAACTGTACTTTGGGCGGTTTCATCATATTCTATATCAAACACAGTTGTTCTACAGCAAACATTATGTTTCTAAAAACCAATAATGCTTTTTAATTGGTGACATTCAAAGACATATTCTGCCTTCTTTCAATAAGCGATGGGCTCAACCATCACGGAAAAAGGAAAAAAATATTTGGAATAATACAAGCCGCCTGGAGTGAGGATATTCAGTACAGTTTCCGGAGTCTGAAGCACATTCACTGCCATCAACTTCTGGTAAACGAGGAAGACCGTGAACTGCGTATGGATACTCCTCAGAATCAACAATGATATGGAAAATCAATATTTTACTAGAAGAAGAAGTGTTTAAGAACTTGTAACGCATTTTTGCAAGGACTACAGGTCTAAGGAGAGTTATGCAGAGGCTCATCTTGTTGAAGAGCTAAGAAACTCTGAGAGCGAAAGAAAAAAGTTTTCTCGACTACGTGGAAAGAGTCAAACCAAATGAAGACTGTATCTGATCCAGAAGCTTTAAGTGTTTTATTGATCTGGATCTAACCAAAGCACAATATATGTACCTAAGAAAGTTAACCAAAGAAAGAAAGTGTACAATGTTTCCCCCATATTACAAAATACAAGAAATAAAACAAACTTGCTGTCCAGCATAGTCTACAATCGAAATCACAAATACTTATGCTAAAGTGATAAATATACAAGACTTACTGGACCACACAGTTGCCAGAATTTTAAAAATTGATTCAGTTTACCAAGAACAATACAGAAATTTAATCCTTTACTGTAAATGGGGCTGTGATGGTTCATCTGGCAAAAGTCAATAGAAGCAGAAACTGCCAGAAAAATCGGAAACTATTTCAGATGCCAATCTGTTCGTCACTTCATTAGTGCCCATTAGATTAATTGATGACCTCGCAAAGGCCATTATTTGGCAACATCCACTACCTTCATCTGTTTATTATTGTAGACTAGTATTCAATTTTTATTGAATTTTGTAAAGAAACTCCTGTAAAAACTAAGGCAGTTAGTTGTAGACGAAATTACCAGACAAATTGAATCTTTACGCCCGTCATTAATAAACAAAGATGGTGTTACAGTAAATGTGAAGCACGAACTTTTTTAACAATGATTGCTGGTAAGATGGCTCAGGTCCTAACGGAAACTCCATCGGGTTCTACGTGCACGATATGTGGGGCTACTAATGATCTATTAAAAGTGACTGCTAGACCAGAAAATGAAAGTGCTTACCAATATGGATTATCCATATTGCATGCCTGGATTCGCAGCATGGAAATGGTATTACAAATTTGCTACAATCTTAATTTTAAGACTTTGTCTGCTACAACAGAAGAAAAAAAAATTGAAAAAAGAAGAGAAGGAATTTCTTCAAAAACCTTTCAGGGAAGAGCTAGGACTAATTATCGACAAACCTCCTCAATTAAGTGGAAACTCATATGATGGAAATACATTACGAAGGTTCTTTTACATTTACACTTGCTCGGCAAACATGACAGATGTTGATGAAACATAATCAATGTTTCCCTTGTATATTACTTTACAAGCTCTATCTTCCGAAATGATGATCGTTCCCGATAAGTTTGGAGTTTATGCCTCAGAAAATGCGGACATATATACTAGTAAGTATGATACTACATGCCATCCTCCGTGCAAACATTACTTATACACGCAGAAAACGTGATCAAACATTTTTCTGTTCTGCCCCATAGGGCAACTGTCGGAAGATGCACAAGAGTCGCGCAATAAAGACTACAGAAATATGCGCATGAACTATGAAAACCAGAAAATGTTCCCGTATTCTTCTTCCCGTACGCTTCTATACACTTCAGATCCATACGTTTCAAGTTTAAGAAAGCCTTATGTGACAAATGTGAAGGATCCTGATGAAGAGTCTAACTAAGTCTTTTGAAGGTGGTACCTGAAGGTGATCCTACATTTACACCGGAAATAATTTTAGTTGGGAATAGCGAGGATAATAACAATTAGGTATAACATTATAAGTAACTAAAAACTAGTTATATAAAACCAATAATATTATAGGATTTGTCTAATCTGAGATCAATTAGTTTGGTGCGAGGTATAGATAGGTACTATACGATTTTATAATTTTATGTATTTTATTATGCTTGTGTGGTAAGTAATTGTTTAAGTTTTCTTAATTTTACTCATATTAGTACTTATTTATAAAAAATAAACATATAAATACTCGTATTACTTTTTACCATTTTCCTTTTTTTACCAAAAATAAATATACATTGAAAAAAATTTTCAAATCTTCGCATATGACTGTATACATGTGCCAAAAAATACAATACTATGAAAAACCTTGAAGTTTTGAAGTAAAAAAATATCATGAGCAAAATTAACGAAAAGGCTCAATTATATCACGGTTTATTTAGTTAAGCTGAGCCCAATGTCACTCTTTGTCCTCACAAGGCAACGCGGTATCGTGCGATTCACGAGTTTCCGGGCCCAATGAAGAAGCAAAGGTAATGGGAAATCTGTATAATAATGATAATTCTCATATCTATGGGTGTCAGTAGTTCTCCGAGTGCTCGTTTGTCCTCCATTACTTAAAAAATAGTAAGATAAGCATCTGATTGTGGAAAGGTTTGGAGGAGTCAATTATAGTTGTTTCTGAGTCCTGTTTGAGACACTCGACATATAAAAATATAAAATAGATGTTTTCTGCCTCGAGGTCTAGTGGTAAGCGTGTTCAACCACAGCATTGAGGTCCCTGGTACAAGTGCCCCGACGAACCAAACCGTATACGGGATTATGACCTTTCTTATAAGAGTCCGAAGTCTGGAAGTCGGCGATGTAACACCTCCGTTCCTCGGAGGGCACATTAAGCCGTCTTGCCTGAGTCTGATTTCCCTCCGGTCGTGTCGCATTACAATCATATCGGAATAAGAGAAATAGTGAGTGTGAGTGCAATAGTACCTGCGCATATACTTGTGTACTATAATGATATGTCCTGCAAAGTTGGATATTCTCCATAGAGGTGCCCATCTCTATGCCATACTATGACCGCAATTCAGTAAGGGCGACATTATAAATTGTAATATAGGCGTGTCAAATAAGTAAAATACAAAACATCATTGAATTGTAGAAAAAAAATATTTTCATTAAAAAAGCTAATTAAAATACACAATCTCAAAGTAATGTAGTTACCTTTGACGTAATAACTTGTCGCAGCTGTGGTGTCGATCTAATGGCATCTAAATTAAACTTGGATAAAACTCTTGTTTGCAAGTCTTAGATTGCTTTCAGGTAATAAGCATTTTTATTGACATAATGCTCAAACAGTAATCTCGTCTTCTTTCGCGTTGAGGGAATGGTACTGTAACATCTTTTTAGTATTCTATTTAATCTTAATTTTAATATAAAAAAATATCTTATACATCTATTTACCTGTAGTTATTTTTCTTACAAAGTAGTCTTATGTCAAATGGCAGAAAATGGAAGATTTTAAGATCCTGTGGTATAAAGTGATATTATTTTTTATTACGATAATACTTTTTAATGAATTACTGTTTTTTTAGTTTATTGAACATGCACATTGGTCACATCCCCCCGCCTCGATGCACAAAAAAGCGGTACTTGATTATCATTCATTACACTTTTTTACAATTAAATAAATCATTTATTTAGTTGAGTAACACTGAAATTTATTCCAAATGCTATGTTCTAAAATTTAATATCCATACTTTTATGTAATTACCATATTGTGTATTTGAGTATGAATATTTACAAGTATTGATATCTTATTAGCAGGAGATTGGTCGTCTTGGCGTTCATTGAGAAAGGCCTATGTTCAGCATTGGATCGATAATGGCTGATAATGATGATGATAATGATTGCCATCCTTTATGCCATATCATAGCTTGGGACCATCCGACTGTGACATGTTACGGCTCAAAGCGTAACGACAGCATTGTCAGTTTATACTTATTATATAAGACTGTGTGTTAAACGTGCCCCGGTATTAGTGCCGGAGTGAAAAGACTAATAAATTAAGTTCATTATTATTATTGTGATTGTGTGTTTTTATTT
>JAFELO010003136.1:161065-260218 GCA_017140195.1 Eumaeus atala
TTCTCTATTTTTTATCTATTAAAGCGAATATAGATTTCATAAATGTGTATTTCCTAAATATTAAGTAGCTAACATTTATGTGGATTCACTTTTGATTAAGCTACTTTGGATTTTTATTGCATAGGAGCCAAACGTGCAGTTCGATTACGTGTAGTAATTGCATTGTCGGTTTCATATAATTGTTATATTATTTTTTATTTAAATTAACATAAATACCCTGAAAACATTTCTTAACCGAATCACTCGCATCGCTTGTCCACTCACTAGTTATGCCATAAAACAGAACAAATAAAATAAAATCTTAAAAATAAATCATTTCAAACGAAAACTTTTTAAAGTAACTGTATGTTACAACACAAGGTTTTATTCGGTGTCAAATAATATTCACGTTGTCAAAATGGATCTGCCACGTGTCGACGTGCCGCCAACCTTGATACGTCACATAGTTAGTTACTGCCAACTACACATAGCTGCCCCTGTCAAGTTAATAAAATAAAGTAAATCTATATGAGAGCATGTGATATATGATGCGAAAAGTTTGACTTCTTTTATTACAATATATTATAATATATTGACTGGTGTTAACATTACTTTGTATTGTTTTATATTATTTAGATTATATATATATATATATATATATATATATATATAATATTGAAATGATAGATAAAAAGAATTGACTCGCGAATAGTAAAAGACCCAACTAGACTACAGCTTTCCAACAAAGATGATAATCGATCTAATCATTTGTTTGGTCACCATCACCTGGTCAACGTTCAACCAACAATTAGGTTTCCTAAACTGAGCCTCCACTCCAGAATCTTACTGGCCCATCAGCAAAAAAAGACTATTTACTGTATATTATTGTCCAAGATTTATACGTCCCAATACGGTCGGTATTAGACAAGAATCACTATGCCTTCTTGGTCGATTTATCTACAATGTAGTTATAGCGCTTATTTTCGCACCGTTTCAAATTACATTATATAATATTAACCGACATTCCACTGGTTGATTTATTTGTACGGTAAAACATTTAGTGCTAAGGTAAATGTAATTTTCCCATGACAACCGTTCTCAGCGTTGAGATTAAAAAACTTTTCCCCGGCGGCCTGTGACGAGGATGAAATAATAATGAAATTTTTGGGAACAACCCCGGAGATGATTGTCGCTAGCTTCATTAAAATATTTTTGACTCTCAACACTAATTAATTTTTAAACTTTCCTTTTAACAGTATCGTCTTCAAGCCACCAACCGAACGATTTCCAATTTTAGGCCGACTTTAAAATAAACTTCAACTGTCTTTGTAAAACGTTGATCTTCCAAATATTTGTTATATTATATTAATTATTATACATTTGTAATATAATATACATTTATAAACACGGGAACAATGAATCTTCAACTTATAATTTTTGTGGAAAATAAAAAAAGAACTAAAATATAATTCCGTCCGTGGGTTAACTTTCTGGCCTGGGAAGGCCTGCGAGGATTACGGGTATCGAGGCGAACCTCATGACCCGAGTCTTTCGCGAGGTGCAACTGTCCCCTCGGACGGATGGGAGCAAACCACTGGTGTTATTGGGTTCTTGCGCACCGAGGTACGGAGGCCTTACGGCCTGAATAGGGTTGTGACCGCGGCCTACTGGCCTGCAGGTGTGGTGAGTGGTGAAATGTGGTGATGTCCGAGTGTGATGTGGGTTATGCGTGTGAGTAAGTGATCCTCGTATCGATCGCCGGCGCCGAGGACCCCTCTCCGCTTGGTGGATCACAGGTTATGAGCTCACACGGGTACGGCCGCCCGTCGGGTGGTCGCGCGTGTAGCGGGGCCAGGTCCCTCAGGTGGGCGTGCGGTCCATTGTCTGCGGCACTGAACATGCCTCGAGACAATCGGGCCACAAACTCACCGACAGTCTCGACCCTCAGATCTAGCGCGATCATGTCGTTCCGGACGTAGCGGTCGGCTTCCGTGATGACCCGCAGGGATATGCTCTGCTGAACTTGCAGGTGCTTCTTCTGGCTCGGGGAGGTGAGCGCGTACCATGCCGGGGATGTATGTCTTTTATATCACCAGTTTCGTGCGTAGTGGAAGCTTAGATGGTCGCAGTAAGGCGCGGGCTGCCCTCGCCTGGTTGATCGTTCGATCAACCTGCGAGACCATCCGTTTCGTGAGATCAATGCTGCACCCGACGTACACGACCGGGGACCTCCAAGACAACTCCAGGCCGCCCAACTTTAACCGCCCTGGCATGCTGCGCCTCGTGCTGACGAATAGGGATGCCGTTTTCTCCACTTTGACGGACATCCTAAATTTGTCGAGCCAGCAGTTGATCCAGCAGCCGCTGCATTCGCCCGGCAGCTAGCTCCGGCTTTCGGGACGAGGATATGTAATCGCTGTCACCGGCGAACAGCGCGAGCAAGACATCCGTTTCACCCTCTCCCATTGGGTTGTTGAGCGTCGGGATGTCGTTGGTATAGACCGCGTAGAGGCAAGGGATAGGCAACTGCCCTGCGGCACTCCAACACATATGGCCCCCAGGGAGGAATGTCGCCCCTCCATCGCTACCCGGAAGGTTCTCTCTTCCAAGAACGACGCCACTAGTCGCACGAGAGCAGGCGGGACGCTGGCGTCCATCAGCCTGACCAGGTATTGTGGGTGGAAGAGTGCTTACCGTGCCCGCACGTGCGCTGGTACCGGGCGTGGTTGTGCGCTTCGGGCTCTCCATAGCCACCGCGAAGCTTCGGTATCGCAGCGCGTCCGCAGTCGTGGAGGACGCTCCCTCCGGATCCCTATCCAGTGACTCAGCAGCCGCAACAGAGGTCGAGCCTGGCGGCGTCGTCGAGCTGGTGCTCTGTGCAGACATTGTTGTTTGCTGGTGCGGAGACGGTGATGGCGACGGCGATGAGGTGGCCAAGGCCCCGAATTTATCTGCCCTCTCTTCGGGGGAGGACACCGCGTGCTTTTGGGGGCATAATCTCTCTAATTTCTCCTGGAATTCTTCCATCTCTTGTGGAGTGACGAAAAGTGGGCGTCTAACTATTACGCGGTCTGATTTCTTGAACTCACTTGTCATTGTAGCAGGGCCGGTCCTCCGTCGGACTCACTGTCCACTCCCCGGGCCTTTAATCACAAAAGGGGTATGTCGCGCGGTGCGGCTTTGGACCTGTTGAGGTCTTGCTGGTCTTTCTTGATGCACACTATACTATAGACTATACACAATGTACACAAAAAGCGCTTTGGCTCCGCCCGAGTTCCGAACACGGCACGGAATAATAACTATTCCGGACCACGTTCCGAACAAGGACGAGAGGACTGGGGCGCAAGCGGGACAGCGCTATCACTCCCTCACCTTTCGGCAAGAGAGAGACAGCAAGCGTTTCCTAGTGCGTAGAACTGAGATGGAGCGTACTAAAATATAATTAGTAATACATTAAGAGTATAACAGAATAACGCTCCCATAATGTACATTACATAATAAATGTTATATATTTCGTATAATTTGAAATACAAGCTTTTGTAATCTAAATAGAAATGGAAAATTAAATGTAGTTCGGAAGCAGTGGCTGGCGACACGCCAACAGAAACTAAGCAGTAAAACCGTTGGTTTATCGGGAAATTAATAAAAGTATACTAGTAAAATACTGACTTATGATTTTTGTACGAGGCAAGCTTTAATGTAGCTTAACCACTTGACATTTCGGTTTAATCTCGCATCATATTTATATAAAATTAGCCGTCCCGACAGACGTTGTGCTGTCATAATTGCAGTAATTATCGTCATGGTAACGTGTACTGTGTGCTTTACTGACATACCCGCTGTCTTACTTTGCAATATTGAGATTTTCCAATTATCGCCTCTGTGGTGTAACGGTGCGGGTGTCGCCCGTTATGACCGATAGCCGCGTGGGGTCCTGGGTTCTCTATCCCCAGGTCGGGCAAATTTTATTAAATGTTACTCAGATTATTCTGAGCACGTATAACATTGTCCGGGATTGGAATGTGCCTGAAGTGGCCATTTTTTTTGACGCGGGGATACACATTTACGCGCCTTCGCGGGGGCCGGCCCTGGGTGGGGTCCAGTGGTGTGTGGGACTCGCGGCACATGATAGTGCCGAATAACCACAAAAACCACCGCGAGTGACATCAGTGCCGCCCTTGGTGAGGTGCCCCGGAACAACAATCATCAGGGCACCTCGAGGGCTAGCCAGCCCCCTAAGGGACCAACTCTACCTCCACAAATCGTGTTGCCCAGCAATACAGGACAACCGTACCGACAGTGGGACAGTGCAATAGGGTGAGTTCCCCATCCACGCACCTGGCCCCGTGCGCAAAAGCGCCACCTCCTGTTACTCTTAGGTCGCCTCTCCTTATAGCGTACCGAGTACCGGGGTACCGAGATTCCTCCTCCTGATCTTTAAGCCCCCTCTTCCTATAAGTCGGGTGCAAAGATCCCCCTCGGTTCTATTGGCTTCGCCTGGGTTCACCCCAGGCTTCTAAACCCTGGCCGTGCTGGCCCAATTCCGTTACATAGAAGGATGTATTGTCAAGCAACAAGCATGGCACTACCTCCTCCTATGCACTACTACTCTTCCTAAAAGCATTACCTATAGATATCACTATAATTAATTGTTTCTATTTTTAGTATTTATTGGTTTAGCGGCAACAGAAATAAATCATCTGGAAAAAAATCAACTATAGACAGGTAGGACGTTTCGTGAGGTAGGGTCTGCTGATGGATAGATGGATACACGGACTGATAGTCTTAGTAATAGTTAATAGTGTCTCGTTTTACCTTTCGGGTACGGAACCCTAAAAAGACCTATGTAGCTGTAGAGCTCATGATTTGGGCTTTGGAGCTATGAACGTTGGTTATTATAACCACGATTACGTTAACGATCATGGCTAAATGAACTAGTAATGGATGAGAACTGGTCGCATGTCCATTTTGGTCGAATTGCTGGATCAGCAGACTCGGACGTTCATGCTATTATAGGATCAGTCATAATGCATTTGCTTCAAGAAAAGAAAAGCGTCAAGCTTTCTACCAGCCGAAATAGATACACAGTCACTACACATGCGGATGAAAATGGTTGTCGGTAGTCGCCACATTCTGTCAGGTTTCATTCGCTTTCGTTTGTAAGTTTCCGCAATCCCAATGTAGAGGAGGTTTACGCATCCGCATAACATCTGCCCCTGTGCGTTGGTGGTCGAACATTTAACTGAAATGCACGAACATAAATTATTATTTAAATGCCAAAGCTTGCATATTATTTAGCTATAAATGCTTTTCACTCCGTGCGACTCACGGCCGTGGCTCACGCGCTAGTGTAGATGCTCACATTTTTGCGGGACGCAAACCGATTTTATAGATTTAAATTTCTCCATAAAATCAAATTCATGAGAATAGTAAATGACACATTAAAAGCTTTATTTATATGAAAAAAAAAAAACAAAAATATAAGACATGACTTATTTCCCTCGGTCTTCCCATTTTTAGCAACAGTTAACTAAGCTTATATCCGTAAATTTTCGTCTTTGAAATTGTTTTCTCTCATTTGTTTGGACTTTTTTCGTGACAAAAGAGATTACGTCATCCATCTTGTGTCCCAAGTAAATTAATGTTCGTGATAGAATCTTATTAATTATGCTTGTTTCCTTATCTACAGTGCTATTTGGAGTGTTAATGGTGACAAAACTTTTAATAAAACATGGTAATAATATTTTTTATGTTTCCCTATTTAACTTTAACATATGATTTATTTCTTTATGGAAACATTTTAAATTATAATTTGTTTTTTTGTTACATTCGCTGAAATCATTAAATTTGTTTATGGTCATCAAAAAGGACTTTAAAAATATAACGAATTTAATTTGAATGAAAATCTTTAAAGAAAGCGACGAAGTTCAGTCCGCACACCGAGGGGTCTGTACGAACATATGTGCCATATAGGACGATAATAATTTATATACGTTTAAAAGTCATTTTGTATGAAATAATCTACAAATAATTTTGTAATGGTTTTTTATGTAACTTCACTTATTTTATCCTAATTCTTGTCAATTATTTGATGATTTTTCGTGCCACACATAACATGAGCATGAGAGTAAGAAAGCGTGTTCTTTGTTCTTTTTTACTTGCTGATGTACAGATGCACCACACAATGGTGAGTGCTACCTGAGTGTTGCTTTATTTCCCTTTTGTGACAAATATCTCTAAATTTGCGATCATCACAACTTGTTTAAGGTTTGTACTAAAGATATAATACGAGTACTTAGCCTAAACTTGAGATATTAAGGCTAACAATAAGATTACCATTACGTACGTAGATTATAAATAATGCAAAGTTTTTCACATAACCATGCATATAAATTCAGGCCATCAGAAACTTATATCAGTTGAAAAGGAAAATTCCTGGCAGAAACCGTGAAATAATAACGTGTTCTGTAATATCGTATAAATTATGTATGAGCGTGAATAGGAAGCACTTTCTTTGTTTGATAGCGTTGAAAATGATCCTGGCATTTAAACGTTAGTAAAATAGAACTATAATAGCAGCATTCGGTTGTGTCAGGTTTGTGCTACAGAAATGTCGGTTTCAGCTATATTTGAAAATTTTGATGTATGTTTTAGTTTATTAATTTATGGTCGCTTAAACACCTAAGGTCATTAGTTACCACTTAATATTAATCCTATATAAAAATATAGAAATGAATTAGTTTTAAGAATTTTACTTTTGCTTCGGTACTTATAATTTATTCAAGGGTATCTGGCTGCGCCTATTACTAAATTGTAAATTATTCTTTTAAGGCTCTAGGCTATTCTTATTTACCCAATAGATGTTCCCCAGAGTCCTAATTATGATTTTACGTGTTATCCCTCGTGCTAGAAGTATCGTAATTACAGTGCTGTTACCTTATAGCATGCTTAGCTTGCACATGTAGTTGTTATCTTAGTAAATATATTTATTTACACGAGAGAAGAGAGATTCATTTACAATCCAAGGAATATAATATTTTTAATAACTATACTCTTAAAAGTAATCTGTTATGTTGGATTACATTAATTCTAATGGTAGCAATATTTTTTTGTAAAACTTAAAATCAAACTAAAACATATAGCAACAAAATATGTTTCTGTTTATATTACTTGAGCGTTGTATGCACACTACGTAAAACTACTGTAAGAAATTTGATTTACTTTTCACAGTTGTGTTGGTAGAGATCTGTTGGTGTATTTTTTTTTTTTTTGGAAACAAAAGTGATCAATCAATGTTCTGTTCGCGTGTAGTATATTGACTCTAGTTATGTAGCTACGAGTAGGGTCTGTAGTCTTCAATAGCCCATCTAAACTCTGACGAGAAAGGACGTGTTTGCCAGCACATCACACCGATATTGTTTAAGTGACAGGTAATCTCAATAGGTAACCGGGTCCCATGGCGCTGTATGGGGATGTATATATGTATATATATATGTCCAGCAGTGGACGTCGTCTGGCAGACGATGATGATGGTGATGAAGAACCTCAATGGTGTCGGCGCGTGGTTTTATAGTATGGAGAAAAAAAGAAATCAGAGCCCTTTGACGCCTGCCTATGGGTATTCCTATGGGTGTCATATAGGTTGGCATAATTATTGTCATGCATGCATATGTTGTTTTTTTTTCTTGCAGAGGGACGTATTACTGGTGGCGGCATTGTTGCCCTCGCCCCTACAGTTCGTCGGGTCTACGGAAGACTTTTTTGTCTTCAGGTTTTAGTTTGACGAAAGGGGGACAGACTTTGGGAAGAAGCAAACCGGAATTTTTGTGGGCATTACCCTATCGTGATTTATTTTTGGGACCGAAAAGGGGGAAACGGTCCCCCTCCCCACGCTAGTGGAACGGCGCGCGAACGGTGCCGTTTAATTTTACGGGACGTGTATAAGGAATTTTGAGCTCGTCTTTCGGTTTGGCTTGTCAGAGGAGGCCGGCCTCCTCCCCCACCCTCTGACGGATGGGGTCGATTTGCGCTTCAAATCGGCTAGAAGCCGTGATCATATTTTTGTTTTTATTATTAGAGCTCTCTAAGATCGCGTTATTTTATTTCTGCATTTATCTAAGCTCACGTCTTACGGATTCGAAACCGGGCTCGTTTCCGTAAGCGGTGTGTGAGTTTGTCATTCTGTCAGTCATATGTCTTATAGCTGTGTAACTATATGTAAGGTTTCAACGCTCGACCGGTACGAGCGGTGTATATCGAATTGGTTCTAGTAGGTGGGGAATGCATTTATGCACTGCATGCATATGTCAAGGATGCATATCCTTTCCGTTCTCATCCCCTCCAATTGGCCGTCAAAACGTCTAAAACACATTATGCCTCAATAAAGAGAGAATATTTTATTCAACTAATCTCTATAAACAAGCAAAAGCGGACGAAAAGTTTTTTCCTTTCTGCCCTTTTGAGAGCGGCTAGATAGCGTATTTGAATATTCGCTAACATTATCTTGTTTTTTTAGCAACTTCCACTAATCCTCTTTTTAAGATTATTCTTTTTTCGATTTTGTCTTAGTACTTTCAAAGATAAATTCTTTAACGACTCAGCTTTTAAAAATTTTCAACTGATGAGGGGATTAAATATTATTCACATTACATGTGCCTAATTTTTGAATTCATTGAATATTTTACAATGTTAAAAGAATTCGTTTCGAACGTTTTACACGGCACCCCATGGCCATCGGCTCTGTGGTGAGATGACTCATCTGATTACTCTACGTAAACGACCAAGTCGACCGATAAATACAGTCCGGTTGCTCGTTTACCTCCCTAGTCTATAAAAAAATACAGGCAACCTGCAACCAGCAAATGCTGTCAGCATATGTGAGCAAGGGGATTGCCTCTATTGACAGAATGGCGTTTTCCTTTTGTTACATAGGTATGATACGTTCTGTAAAAAAAAATATCAGTCCAATTACACTTTGACAGTTCACAATTCATATTTAGTTTACGACAAGATAAATATCTAGCCAGTGGTTATATAACACTTCCTCTTGGAACGATGAATTCTAATTTTCTAAAAATACAATGTTACCATACAATTTCGATAGAACTTCTTAAAGATTCCTTGTATAAAATAGTGGTTCCGTTATTTTAACAAAAAAAAGCACGATTGTTCTTGCCTTTGAAATTCCAAAAGACAATACTGGAGTGTTACGCAAGAACTAGTAGACAATAAAACACAGTATTACTTGTACGCCCCTCGGTCCGGAATACCGTGGGAATTCGCGACTCTGCACCTGAATACCAATGAAGTTTTTACTCGAATAGCATTATGCTTTAACAGTTGAAATGGCTTCCATTATAAAAAAGAAATGTTTAACAATTCACTAACGCCTCAATGGAATAGTGGAACGCGACTCTTGAGATAACATTATTCATTCATGTTGTATATTTCGATACGTCAACATCATAATAGTACATTTGTTTGCACTACTATAATGATGAAAATAAAATATCAAACGCCAACCAATAGAAATAATTTGGACACACGAGCAGCCGGTTGAATGTTGTTTGCACTCCTTCCGCGTAGACTATTGGTAGTTCGACATGTCAATGGAAACTCATACACCACACGCGACATGAAAGCATAGCTGTCACTTGCAGGTGATATTGTATGAGGCAAAATGAAGTTTTTTAGTTTTGTCTGATTGTGTCCGATTAGAATTGATAGACTTTAGATCCGTCTATTAACATAACTAATGTAACAGATTACACAAAATGCCAATATAAAAAAAGTGTGCCGTAAATAAAATATTTTTGCACAGTCAATTCTGATTTATTCGCTTCTTGTCGTAAACATGAATTGTTTGAGATTTATTTTTGCCTCTGACATTTCAACTTTATGATTAACCAACAATTTAATTTAATGTTCAAGGTCACATTATTCAATAAAACATCGCAAATTGCAGAAAAGGTTTTCAGACAGGTCTCGTAATATTTTGTCTATATAAATACTAGAAATAAAATATAGCATAAGTGTATTTGGTTGGAATCATACACGAATGCCAGATTTCATCAATATCAGCTCATTAGTTTCGGTGTACATTGTGGACAAACATGTCGATCATGAGATTCGATTTTTAAATATAATTTTAATATATGAATAAAATACTTATATATTAAAATACTTATATATTAAAATACTTATATATGTGATAATAGTTTAAATGTATACAGGTTCCGGTCACTTGAATGCACTTTGTCGATTGAACCATCTTACTTTATTACAATCGAAGGAATTCCTTAGGTGATTAGACCGAAATGATTGTAAGATTTTATACGGGTTAAGAGTACAATAATTCCAATATCATATCTCTAAACAGAGACAGACAGTAGGATCCTGTGAGTCAATACATCACTAAGGTATAACTAAAATGTAACCTATGAGGAACCTTTTTGATCTATCCCTTAAAAATAAATGTGACGTCGACGGCTCGCTGGGATAGACGGTCAGGAGTGACGAGGGTTCAACCTCACCGTGATCCAAAACGTGACCGTGGTGTGAACTGATAGTGACGGCATAACAACGAGACCAATCGATTATTTCGTTCAAGATCTTGAAATGTTTTATTTCATTGCGATTATTAGCAAGGCTTTTATAAAGCTTGGTGTATATGCTGTAATCTTATAAATAAGAAAGGGAAGGGATGGGAAGATGATCTCCTTGTCGTAGCTGGTCAGGGATGGATACGAGTGGCATGAGATCGGCCGTCTTGGCGTTCATTGAAAGAGGATTATGTGTAGCAGTGGACCGATAGGGGCTGATTATGATGATGATGACTAAATAAGAAAAAAATATATTTAAAGAAATAGGAGTAAGTGTTTTTTTTTTAGATTTCCGTACCCAAGGGGTAAAAATGGTACCATGTTACTAATTCTGTAACTTCACCAGATTATAGCTTGGTGATGTTTGTTATTCTTTTCAAGCATTCTAAAGTTTTTCGAAAAATTTACTCATTTAATTTTTAACTAACGCGCCAAAAGAAGTATAACTTCAAAAACTCCCATTTTTTTTTTGTGTCATGCGACTTTTCACTTCGGGATTGGAACCGTACGCTGACAGTTAGGCCACGAGGCAGCCCTACAATTAACTGTACACTCAGCACATCGCTAATATTATATTATTACTTATTTCAGGTACTTGACAAATGACGTCTGTGTGAATCGGACTCCGTGGTTTGTGTAGTGTAGTGTGTAGTTATGTTATTGTGAGGCCATGGTGAGGCCATTGTGGGCAGGGCCTGGCGCTTTGGCCTGGCTGGCTACGCTCGTGGCGGTTGCTGTAGCGGCATACACAGATACCGAAGACTTCCTTAGTGATTTGGATAAGCCTGGTTTGTAACATTTATTTTATCTGCAACATCTATCATCTCATCCACATAACAAATATATATTTTGTTATATGGATGCGATGATAGTATGCGCTGTATAGGGAGGCCTGTTAGTGGACGTTATCCGTCTGATGATGATGATATTTGATTATATCTGCTATAACTAATCTGCTAATATTAGGTAATTTTATATACTAGCAGCACCCCATGGATGTACCCGCGGGTGCTGTTATTACTGCAACATATAAACTTCTATCTATTTCTTGAAAGGAATACGTGTACCAAAAGTTTATATGTACAGTCATTTCGACTCTGCGAAGATATATAAGTCAGTCTGGTTTATTATTAGCCGGTAGCCCACTGGTGGGGAATATAAGAGGAGGGCAGCGGCATAGTAAGTATGCGGATGTAAGAAGCCTCCAATGCTCGTTTGCCCCATATGCTATAATAACATTGCGCATTATATTATGCACAGCAGAAATTATGCATCATACCGCCGTGTATAAAGCCGGTAATTTTAATAATGATATATTTTTTAGCATCTCATGTTCCGCAAAATAACATAATTGAGTTATAAGTATGATGGCATGAAAATTTCCATCTTACACACAGAAGGGACATTTTCTTGTTAGACAAAATGGATTAACATTATGATTCATGAGTGAGCGTCGTAGTTATGACCGCCATTGTTTTATTAATAGTAACGAACTTTGAATGTTTAAGTTAATTTCTTGGCGTATGATTTTATTGATCATATAAAACAATAACAAATTTTAGTTGTTTTATCATTTTATTAATATTTTGTAATAACAGTAGATGATAGACAGTTTCTTCCTTCAATTATTACAAATTACATAATCAAGTTACAAGTATTCTAAACTGTTAGGGCACACAGGTCTCAGGTCAAACAATGTAAAATATTTATGTATGCATACTCATGGCTACGACTGATACGTCCTATGACATAAATTATTAGCCAAACCTTTTCCCATCCACAGAGCAATACTTTAGAGTGAGGGTTAGAAATAATAATTAAGTAGCCCAGCTGTAGGTAAATAGTTAGTTATACAAGATAATATGAAGCATAATGAGATGATTAATAATTCTTATTACTAATGCAAGTATAACTTTCTTGAGATAGTGAAGTCGGAATGTATTAAAACAGTTTATCTTAGATTATAATAGCGACTGAACGTCATTATTATTGTCTAGCATTTATAATTTTTATGAAACAAATTCAGAATACATTTTCGTGGCGTTTTAAACCATGGATGGAGCGATTCTCGCGGAAGGTTTGAGTGTATAATATTATCCCTTACCCACATAATCACAGGCAAAACCGGGGCAGATCGCTAGTTATTGATAAATACAGTTCAATAAAAGCTTAGCGTTTGTCACTTAGGAGTGAAATAACTCTTCGTAATAGATACGCCAAATACTGTTTAATTGACTTTTAGGCTCTATAAATACGTAATGAACTCACGACTGTGATGGTCTATAATCGATATAAGATAATTAAAGTAAATAATATACTATCGTGTGTCATAATATTAAAGCAACTGCTTGGGATCCCACAATTATTATTGCCATTTTAGAAAGGAAACAAATTAATGCATAATAAATGTTGCAGACAGGGGTCTTAACTTAAGATTATTTCACTTAGATATAATTAACTACTTTAAAACATTAGCTGGATTTGAAATAGTGTATCTATTTAAACCTAAGGCGTAAATATAAAAAAAAAACCATTTAAAAGTTAGAAATAAATAGGCTGTTTAGATCATATTATTTATTTCTATCAAGGATCGAAATAAATATTGCAATAGACGCAGTTATATCTTGTCTTTCCTATTACTTGTTAAAGAAATGGTATGTAAACACGATTACACCGTTTTACATAGATGGTTTTCCTAAATTCCTGTCATGCCTTTAATAATAAAGCGCATCCAATCTCGTGGACCGAAGACGTCAGCCATATTATCTCTAAATTATTTATCAGTTAATTTATGTGAAGAAAAAACTCAGCTATCGCTATTTGTATAGGTAACAGAATTTATTAGATCATGACAGGGTTTGCGGAAGTTTACTGAAGTGGTGTTCACGGTCATTATCCGTATTGTCTATGTCCAGAGGCAATATACAAAGTTATGAAAAATTGCACACCTCGAAAGAGCTATTTAGAAAAATATGAAACTCTTAGTTACTTCTAAATATCTCTTAGCAGCTGAAATAACCACGGTAGTTGGAGCATTTGGCCCTAGCTACTGTGAGTATTTCAGTTGTCGTACTTTAGATGTCATAATGCTGAGAATCTTAATTTTGTAAATGATATATGGAGGTTACAACAGCAACTTGGCCGTACATCTGAGCATATATTTAGGTGTTACCAAATACAAGTTCATAGACTTTGTTCTTAGCGTTTTCGCTTTAGCGTTTTTTGAGATACTGTTGGCCCATGACAGGCAATAGATCTGGATATTTCCACACGTATATTATCTTTGGTGATAGACACGTGGATTTGGTGTAGTAGTTTGAGCTCCAGAGTACATACAATCACAATGGCAGTTATTTTATTGTATCAACAATTTTACATGTATATTATTGTAAGCAGATTTTCATGCGATTTTCACCATTGGATATAGCGATTCTGGGAAGCTTTTAATGAAATAGGTAATTTGTTAAGCTTTTCGGCAACCAAGGGCGAAGCCAATTAACATCGCTAGCTTTGTATTTAATTACAATATTCGACAATACTATAGTAGAGTGATGTATTTTTATTACAAACATATGATTTTGTATTTAAAAAAGTGCTATTATTCCTTATATTTTATACATATCGTGTTAAAGCTGCAAATTGATTGGTGAGTGGTTGTCAATCCATTGGTGAAATCAGTTACAGCAATACTGTGAAAAGTGATTACATGTGCCGATAAAAACGGATTATTTTCGAAACACTTTCTTTAAGCTCTATAACAAATATGCACTCATTGATGCTGACATAATAATCAATCAGACCAGCAATCGGAGCCTTTTAACGACTACTCGTGCTCATGAATATCTACATAATTACTATGCTGATGCGTTGCCCTCTTCCCCCCGCCCCCCCAAATCGCCCATATGACTTAGCCCTTTGGTAGCCTTTACAGACCCTTAACAGACTCGCGAAAATAACCGCAACCTTGACAAGAACTACAAATAACAACCAATAATTTGAACTCTAGCATATTTTGGAAATTATATTGTAAATTAAACAACGATAGCTTGACCTGTAATTGAAAAAAAAAGTAGTATTTAGCTATATCACAATTATTTTAACGCGAATCAAATTTAAAACAATTGCGACGTGCTAATTATTTAAATACTCATCAAATTTTGCGCATAATAAATATTGACTTTAAACACACAATTGTCAGTGAAATGAGTACATAAACGTTCTGCGAACGTGGTTGGAATACATCAGACATAATCAACGTATAAACACATTTGTGATAACACACGGGTAGATTACACTCGTAAATTAAAAAGCTGAAACTGTGGCCTGATTCTAAACGCAAACTTTTTGCTCTATCTTTAGTATTACATGCTGTATTTTTTATGTTGGTCGATAATCCCATAGTTAGTAGAAATGTGATTCTAGATGTTTTATTAGTAGAAGAATTTATATCATATGGAACATAGGCTCTGGCTGTGGTAATGAAATTGATTTTATGGCGAAACTCTCTTATTCGTGCAAGCGATGAAAGTTTGTTGGTATCAGTGAATATGTCATAGTCGGATTTTCTAAATCGCTGTACCATATTACGACTAGCTAAATTAAAAAGTAGGGCCATTTTCTCAAGCCTTCGAGGTTAAGTTATTTTTCTCATTAGCACTCAAAACGCTTGCCGTAATTTCAAACTTGCATTGATAATTATCCCTGCCTAAAATCGAGATAATTAATTGGTCTTAGCATCAGCCGCCATTTTGAAGAACGTCTCGCAATCACAATACGATTAATCATTGGCCCGCCACAACAACAACAGCCCTGTTTTTTTTTACCCAGTCATAATTCTCTGCATGAGCCAAACGTACACGTCAGCGCCGAGGCCATTTAGGCCACCGCGTGCGAGCTTCCCCAGATACCAGAGTCGGGGGAGGAGGTACCTCTCGGTTCCTCTGGCAATGATATTTTTTTTCATCCACATCAAGTTCAGGCCCGAAAAAGGAAATGTTTTTGAAAGTGGCTTGCCGTAATGTTATTAGACGATTTATACAATCCGACTACGACATATATACACTCGGCTGCAAAATGGGTACCTGAGAGTAATGTTAAAAGAATAATGAGATAAATACATATACTTTAAAAGAAATCATCACACAGTAACATCCGATTAAAGAAGCAAAGTAAAGTCGAGCAGATGTGTCATAGCATGGACCTATTTATTTAATTACTTAGAGAATGTATAAATTTTATGCACAGATCAGGAACGATGTGAAATACCGAATAAACTTTGAAGTTTACCTAAACAACTCCAACACTCCACAACTCCTACGAATAGCTATTGCAATCATAAATAAGCATGTCATTTAATTATAACTAAACATTAAACATACTGGTAAACAATAGGGCCGTGTGACAGGGATTCATAAAACATAGCAATCCGGATTCCGCGTATAATAAGCACCTGGAACATATTAGTATAATACAATTAAATTATATCGTCCGTTTTCCAAAAGCAAACTTCACAACTAGTTGCAATATTCTGGCAACACCGTGCCAGTGAAATATTGTTTAAACGTTTGAATAAACAAAAGTTTAATTGTTTCTGTCGACATATGCTTTTGGCTTAACATAAATTCGAATGATATATGCACCTTGTCTTAAAACATGTAAATACAGTTTGTTATAAAAACTGTTTTCTGTTATTCGGTGGATTACTGAAAGAAAAATAATGTGTTCGGAATTTGTATGAATAAATTAACGACCCACATACTTTTGCACATTAATAAAAACTGTTTATGTTATAATTAACATGTTTACCGAGTTCATGAACTCCGCTCAAATAAATCCTATAGGAGTTGTATTTGTATTTACTTTGAAAAACACTCGTTTACCTTAAAATTTAATGTGAATAACCACTATTCGTTATTTTAAGGTTGTGGCTAATTTAAAAAGTAGTTATTAATAAAAAAAACACTTATTTTTTATAATGGTTTTGGTTAGTTTTATTTCAAATATTACAATAAAACTACTTTTATGGATTTTATCGGTTTATTTAATTATTCAAGTAGCTCGACGTATCAGAGGCCTTAAAGCAACCATAGTCACGGGTGGACTGACCGTGTGCCATTAACCAATGAATAACATTCGCGTATACTTAAAACGTCAATATAATTTAAAATGGTTCGTAATTGTATAAATAAGTAGACAAAATGATATGTTACGCGTATGGATAGCAAAATTTTGCCTAGTATATCTATTGTAATGGCATAGATGTAACAGCATTTTGTAATTGACATGTGTAATCTTTCACACACCGTCATTAAAAAGCTATTTCTTACCATACATTTCGGTAATATTTTTTTTATCGACATGACACACATTCTGTACACGTCAGTTGGAAAGATCGTCTAATCGTGTGTAAAGACATGACTGAACATAGACAGAAGATATAAAATACATATACACATAACGAGCTCTAAACACGACCGGGGATATGTCCTACTGTCGTGACACAGTTTATTGTTCTTTCTCACGCGCTGCTAGCTCAGTGATAATATTTCATTTTGGGGTTCTGTATTTCTTTAGTTTTTGTGTTATCCCTTTCTTACTTAGACACAGCGGATGATTTGTTCATAGGTTCCATTCACATTCTAGGCAGTCTGCCTAATGTATAAGCTCCAATGGAACTGGAGTATAACACTCAAGTGTACTAAATAAAAGCTCAGAATTATTCATATTATAAAAAATATATATTTAAAAATGAAAGGAGCATAAACCAATAATAATTTTAGTTTAAAAACTAAAAAAAATATCTGTCAGCAGTGACGCAACAGGTGTTCTTAAGAACCTCTATTAAACACACAAACACACATGCATAAATGTTATCGATCATTGTTATACCCCTAATGCAAATAGGAGCACTAATTGCATCAGGGTATAAAAATCCTCTATTTTATACTAAAATCAATAATGACTTTCTATAATCTTTCTTATCGAACTTAGTTATCCGGAATGCACTTATAGCAGCTCTTAGGAACTTGGTAACTCTTTGAAAGAAAAGAAAGTTTGCGACACTGATGTTCCCAACAATATGCGATTAAAGCTGACTCTTTTCCTAATCTAAGATATTGAAACTTTGTAAGGTTTTTGAAACAGTATCCGCTCACCAATAATGGTTATCATCCGTATAAGATTGTCAATTTTATTATTTTGTTTTTATCAAATTGTTTTTTCTATTCTATTCGTATTGCGAAATATTTTCATCATAAAACTACAAGATCTCGGGGGGATGCCTTCTGTTTTAGTTT
Source organism: Eumaeus atala (assembly GCA_017140195.1). Taxonomy (NCBI): domain Eukaryota; kingdom Metazoa; phylum Arthropoda; class Insecta; order Lepidoptera; family Lycaenidae; genus Eumaeus; species Eumaeus atala. Next base: position 178,941 of record JAFELO010003136.1, read on the forward strand.
TATTATATGTAAATTGTACTAATTTCAGTGCATATTTGGAACCGGTTGGGGAAAACAAACAGTCGGAGCCTTTTGATGACTACAGACGCACATATAAATCCGTATGGTGATCGTGCAGGCGTGTCACTATCTTTCCCCTGTCCCTAAGTTTACCACAAGGAAGTAAGACACTGCACGAAGCGTGACATCTTAGGTGCCAATTCATGGTGGTCTGCGCGAGAAATACAACTTCGGCCATGCCGGCATGATTCGGGTGCAATGCGAGGCTCATTACTACACTAGGTTCCAAAGAACAGTGAATAAAAAAATTACAGTACCTCACTAAAAACTCCCAGATGTAATCTATACAGATTATTAACTGTAAGCCCATCTGATGAATAGTAAAAAAAAAGTGTTAGTACATTGAATGTTTTTCAAAAATATTAGCGGTTTGTTGAAGGGCGAGGATAGTAGTAGTGAAAAAAAATGAAAAAATATTTATTCTCTATATTTGTCTGTTTGTACATCCTAACATCCGGAACTAATTATATAACATCCGGAAAAGAGTTCCATTCAAGTCCGTGTGATTTGAATGAAACTCTTTTGCTGTATAGCTAATAAGCCTAGGCATCGTAAACGGTGTATTTTTGTGAAATTGTAACATCTGATGAAGAATCTTCAGATAAGGGAATTTTATTCTTATAATCAAAGATGTTCGCGGGCGACGTCGCGGGTACCGACTAGTGTTGTAATAAAGGACTAGTTTTTATAAAGTCCTTAGCTATCCTTCACCTGATCATTGAATAAACAACACGAAGGAGGCACAGTTATCTGAAAAATTAATGTATTATCAAGACTGCAAAGATATAATGGAGATAAATTATTTTACTACTATCAAGACTAAACATACTTATACTATATCATCTGAATTAATACAGTCTTCAAGGATGAAGCTTTCAGAACAGTAGTAGTAGAGGAATGACATGACGAAGACGCATTGCTTTAGGTGAAACATGCTGTATTTTATGCACCACATCTGCAGTGGATTTTGATCTTTAAATTTAGTATACCAGAATATATAATACTTTGTACCTCATCTTAAAAGATGTTCTATACATTTGTATATTTCTTCTACACTAGCTATATTTGTTTTATATCAAATGACAAAGCAAATATTTTAACAAATTCTACGAAATAATATGTTAGCTAAATGGTGATGAAAAATGAGTCGAACATTTTCAATCTCAATATGGTTTCACTGATGTAAACCTTCTATAATGCTTCTCGCTTTTTTGCTTTAGAATGCAGTCTTTGCTCTTGGTATACGTGACTGGCTCACTGTCATTTCAACATGCTTATTTCTTATCCTTCGTGTCATTTTGGCTTCTTTTGTCTCACGAATGATTTTCTTGTAAATAAGGGTTTATAAACACGACAGTTTATAGAGTTTACCAAGATAGTGCTTTAATAGAAATGCATCGTTATGCATTTATTTTACATAACGTCTTTGCTCGTGAATTACTGGGGCCGTTTTATTAGTTTTCGAAATAAAATATATTCCATGTCCTTATTAATTAAAAAAATTGAAATTTTATTAAGCTATAAATAAAATCACAGCTATAAATAACATCACAGTGTTTAATTGCAAGCTGAGTTCGTTTCTAAGTAATTGTTACATGTTTAATTTATTCTTTATGTGTCTGTATTTTCTTGAGCTATTATTACATGTGTTCAATTGTGGTTGAATCTACTACTATTAAATAACATAAATAAATAAACTCCTCTATTTTTCAGCGAAAGTTTCATCAAAATCGAAGTTGTCAGCTATTACAAGAGTTACCCAGTGTAATCAGAATGACAGACAGATATTTAGAAAATGATTACTTAGTTATTAGTGTCGTAAAATTAACAAAATGCACAAGAAAATAAAAATTTAAATCGCAGACAGCGATACTAATTTAATTCATATTTATAATTTAAATTGCGTATAAGATTTTTTAAGAGAAATGTCATACCCGAAAATATCTCGGAATATTTAGGAAGAGGTAGTGCAATGCTGCATGGGAGGATGTAGCGCATGTATAGTATCCTTCTATGCAACGGAATTGGGCCGGCACGACCGGGGAGGTACCCCTCACTCACATAATACTGCCGTAAAGTGACATCTTCAGTGAGGTTTGTGAATAGCCGGTGACCCATGGGGGCAAAGGTGGAGGGCGAAGGAGGAGGAACGGATCGGCATAATAATTATGTGGATATTCGTGGGCGTCGGTAGTCGTAAAAAGGCTCCGATTTCTCGTTTCCCCCCCCTATTTTATAAAACAAGGAATTCCAAACCGTGTTGCCCGCAATGAATTATTGTTATATTGAACCCTAAAAGCTTTCGTTTTCTTGCATGTGCCTATTGCTCATAACATGTCTAACGTTCATACGAGTAACCTTCGGTCGATACGGTTTATATGAGATTATAAAAACTAATTTACATGGCAGTGCTTTTATATAGCATTGGCATGATATGTGACTAAAATATTTATGTTTGGAATGTAGCGGGTAATTTATGCAAACAAACTAGTTGTATTACATAATATGAGCATAATAGATATGGCTTCTAATAATATTTGTTTGTGTCACATTAGCAGATATTTCAAATTAACGATAGATGCATCGATCATTGAATGAGCCTGCCACGTACTAAATAAGACTGAATACGCCCTGCCTCTACGTGTTGGTAAATAGTATAGCAGACGTCTTAACGTTTTAATTTAAGACTGGTCCGCAAGTTTGCGGTAGCTCAGCGGGCTATTGAACGTGTTATGTTGGGTGTTTCTCTGACCGACGAAGTCATGAGGCAAAGAACTTTGTATCACTATCACGCGATGAATAAGCTCGCTGAAGTGGTAGTGGGCTGGTTATACACCCAGTAGGTATTATATAATAATATATAATCCAAGTTCGTAATAACGTCCACCCAAGATAGAATCGCCTGGCACAATTGTACAACGAGACCCAAAACACTTCGAATATTTTTTTTCTGTTTCTTCTGTTGATCACTACTGATGCCCGTGGACATCCGCATTACCGTCATGCAGAAGCGTTATACTTTTTCCTCCTCCCCTCCAATATGCTACGCTATACTTCCGTGACCACCGTACGAGAGGCGACAACATAGCTGCCAATTTACGCCGGTGCGCGGTGTCATGAGAGCGAGAGTTACCTGCAGGGTCGTGCCACCCAAATCGACTGCAATGCATAGTATTACTTTTCACTAAAGGCTTGAAATAGGGGATGAAGAAGAAAATCGATAGTTAGTATCCCTCCTTTGTTAAATATGTACAATAATATTGTATTGATATATATAAATATATAATTGCATTGAATTGTATTTTATGTGTTTGTTTCTTTATTATTTTCTCTCTTACAACAACGTTATAAAACATACTATTCATCATCATTATCAGCCCTTATCGGTCCATCTCCTGCTACTCGCATCCATCCCGGACATATGGAAGCCAAACAAATGCAATAAATCAAGAACCTCAAAGACCTGAGGGCTAGTCACAGGCCGCAATACGATTTTATCTGAACCAATAAATTTCGTTTTAACTAGTTGAGTCGTTCCATCGAAAATCTATAATTTAAACAAGATTTCATATAGCTTATGTCTATATCTTGGTAAAAAATGGTAAAACGTTTTCTAGTAAAATTTGTTAAGACGTCAAAATTATTTTATAAATATCATCCCTTAACTGCCAATTATTGATTACAAGAACTAGGTTCCTTAAACAAGTATATCCCGGTCGATTAATTTTATTTTTGACAGAAATTGATTATAGGAAAAAGGATATGTATATATAGTTGCTGCTAACAAGTGTTAAAATACAATATTCCAAAATTTTAATACCATTCAGGCGAGGATTTTCCGAGCCTCCTCCATATGCAGTAAACAATTCTACCAGACGGGCTTCGCTATGCAGAAACATACTTTTAGATAGGCTACATGACCGTGAATATACAAATAAAAGAAACAAACGCATTCACAGAGTAACTTACAAAACAAAAGGTAAATTGACCAATAAATCGCACGTATCGTTGAAACGTGCGCAAAACTTTTTCACATAATCTATTTTCAATTAGAAAACTTAACTGGCATTAAAGCCAGTTTAAAAGGTGTGAAACGTCTGCAATTAGTTGCCACATGAAAAACCCAATCCACCTAAAATGAACCCCATAACAGACGGAATTGCATGAAATTAGTTTCATTATTGTTCAAACCGCAAGCTATCGCTGAAGTCTCACCGAGTAAATTACTTTCCTCGGTCTTAAATAGCAATTTTTATATCCTAGCACGCTACGGCTGGGGTGGATATCGATAAAGAGCTTTTATTAAACGTACTGTCTTTGTAATGATGTAGCACAGTTTCAATATCGTTTTATCAATACCAAAATTAAAGTTACGCAAAGTTTAATACTGAGCGGAAAATTAACGGCTTAAAAGGTTAAGTTTACATAGTACCCATATTTTATGAAGGTAACCATTATAATCAACTTCGTTAGAGATATGCTACGTGTTACTAGTAGATCTGATCCGGGACGCTTCAACACGGCGGCATCAAGGCTCTCACCACTGTGAGAGCATTCGTCCTTTCATTTCTGGTCTGCAGTGACACCATGTTCTGAGCTCGACACACCCTCCCGCCACACCCAGCGCCAGTTGGATAGTGCGTAAAAGCATCTGAACTGCGCTAAAAAAGTGACTACTAGGTACTCTATTGAGAGGCTATCACACTGAATAGTTATAGCCTTACGGTGTGCATTATAAATACTCAGTGTTGCCGACATGTACTATGACATTATGAAATTAAACGTCAGGTGAATTGTGTCATTTTTTATAGAACTGCATATATTTTACAGTATATTTTTATAGAAAAACTAGCAAACGGAGCCTTTTTACGACTACCGACGCGCATGAACATCCACACATCCATTATATGGTAATAGGATCTAATAAAGAATTTTGTATATTATGTTTATATGTACATAATTACTATGCTGATGCGATCACTTTACGGCGGTATTATTTAAGCGTGAGGTATCTTCCCGGTCGTGCCGGTCCAAATCCGCTACATAAGAGGTCTGTCATGCACTATGCATGGCACTGCCATTTTTATTTTGTAAATTGCTAAGGCAAATAAATCTAGTATTTGAAATGTTTGTGCTAGTTAATTTATAATACGTTTCTTGAACCCACGTTCCTTAATATTTATGAATTGGTCAACATTACTGTATGTTTTGCTAGAATTATAATGATAAGCTAAGAAATTTAAATCGCTTGCAGAAGTTATATAAACGCTGACTAAACAATGGATCATACGTAAGTCCATAGAGCTTCAATGCTCCATGCCAAATGTTTGCGCTTAAAGCGAATCTCAGATGCGGAGTGCAGTGCAATGATGATATGCAGGTAGGTAATGATATGTATGCCTACATCATCATCATCAGCCTTTATCGGTCTAATGCTGGACACGGACCTCTTTCAATGAACATCAAGACGACTGATCTCCTGCTACGCGCAACCATCTCAGACCGGTTACTTCCCATCTGTTGAACGATCGACCAACAGTTCGTTTTCCTAAACGCGGCCTCCACTCCGGAGCCTAACAGGCCCATCTGCCATCTTTTCTTCTGATTTTGTGACCAGCCCATTGCCGCTTCAGTGTACCTATATATATGGTATCAAATTTACTACAAAAATATGGTACAACCGGTGTAGGCTACAGATGTTATTGACAATGGTCGAATCTTTTCTTTGCTTGTGTTATGCAGCGATTGCAGTCCTCCGATGAATACTTTACATGCCGCTCTTGCCAGCAAAGCAAACACTAGCAGTGAATTGTCAAGCCGACGGACGCTTGTGTAACCCTTGTAAATCTTACATAAAATAAAACTTGCAGTGGCGTAGTGCGTCGGAACTATCGTAGCAACAATGCAAAAGTACATAACACCGTCGCGTCTACTGGAACACCTGACATATTTCGCACGGTCTGTGTGTTTTAAAGGATCGGAAAGAGCGACATTGCTGATTTACGTATCTCTCTTTTGCATATCGTTCTTTTGCACATATACGATATTTAGTAAAAATATACTAGGTTATTTGTCACCTATGAAATATAATATAAAAGCCATTGAAATACCTTTGCAAATCTTTTGGATCGCTAACATCTATATTTATCTATTTATACTCATTACTGACAATTTCACGAAAGAAAGTCCTTAAAAGCTGTCTTTCTGTATGTGAGCGATTTTACCAAAATCTACTGATGAATCTGTCTATATGATTTCCTCTACAGAACAGATTTAATACAGTTTTCACCGACGGATAGAGCGATTCCCGTATAATTTTTTTTGTATATAATTTGTTAAGATTGGGACCAAGTTGTTATAGGGCGAAGCCGGGGAATATTTCTTGTATACTATAAAACAAATTTTCATTCGGATTTTCTCAAAATTTGCTGAACGAGTTTTCCTGCGGTTTTCACATATGGATAAACCTATTCCCGACAAAGATAGTAGTGGTACACGGTAGTGTACAATAATTTTGCCGCAAATGTATTGCATTTAATATAATTGGTGGCCCCATTAGCTTACAGACCTTATCAGTAACAGTAATAATGTTTAGTGCTCTATATGTTTGAGCACAAGCACATTCAGTAACTTTGTATGGTCATTTACAACCCTTTTTATGGGTCCGTTGAAGCATAGAAATTTTGTCAAACAAAAATATTCCTTGTCGATGTGGACCAAAGACATATTATTGTATACAATGGAAAAGGAAAATTAATATACCCGCGGCAACGTCTAATTTTATAGATGGAATATATTAATGTACAATTTAAAGTCACATTTAGTACACACTATACTAGTTTGCACAATAGTAAGGAATATCAGATAAAGATTTGCAAAAAATATTTTTACGACTTGTTTAACAAAAAATGGGGAACACTTTGAGAGGATCACAATAGGCCAAATGTATAGCAACCGTCTTGGCGTTCAATGGTAGAGGCCTATTAACAGCCCCACCATGGTTCTAGCCTTGATTTAAGCTGAGATTGATTGAATGTAGAATACATTAGATCAACTTAACAATATGTAACTATGTCGTAAGATGTTCCTTTCCAAAAAAAAATGACTTTAATTAGCAGGCGACCAAATAAACTTCCCGGAAACCACTCTTTGAGCAGCCCTTCCACATAATTTCACAAAAACGAATTTTTTCCTCATCCATTTCTCTAAGAAAGGACTGAAGTGGATATGTCTTTCTAAAATGGCGGACTCATGTATAACTCGGAGAATAAGTTCGAACTATTAAATTTGATATGAGCGGTACGTCTTGAAAATGTAGGAAATTAATTTTAACGAAAATTTATCCATTACCCCAAAAATGTCCAACATTTTGTGTATGACGCGGTGAAATGAAATTCTGTGTTGCCAAAGAACGTTATGTTTATGAATGTCCTAGAACATGAGCTTTAATAATTTTAATTAGATCTTTTGTTGCCATTAAACACCAAGTTTTAGTGAATGTGTTTTGTTTATGGTGTTCATTATTTAATCTATTTATAGTAGTGATTTTATTATTCTATTGTTGAAATTTCCCATTGTTGAATAAGTGTATTCTTATGTTACGCATACGGAACACGTTGTAATCTCATAAACTATTCAAAACACTTACTGGTTACCATACATTATGACTTCAGTAGATAAAAAATTTGCATGCATTTGAAGATAGTCTTGAATATTTTAAAAGAAATGCTACATTTATTTTAAAATTGAACTATTTACATTTTAATTAGTAAGTTTTAAGCCGAAGTGCTTCCACTGTTGGGCAAGTAGGCACTGTCACAACTCACCATATACCTACGGCATTCAATATTCTAACAAGATCATGTCGTTATAGTTTTAATTAATGCGATCTTATTTTAGAAAATGAATATAGTATATCTCTTGCGTTTCATCGGCTTTTACTTATAATAATCGATGTAGCGCAAGAGATGTAGGAAGCGGCCATCTTTGGTGACCAGCTGGCTGGAAAGAATACTCTCATCATGTTGTTTCTCACAATGTATGTGATAAAGCGCAATGGTAGAAAAAAATTATAATCTTCGATTCCTACTATTAATTGACGTTTGAATATAATGAGAAGCCTCCTCTGACTGAATGGAAATAAAAAAACATACTTTCATATTCCGAGACAGTCACAGAAAGCCACAGAAACATACCTATATATTTTGATCGTATGAATACATAGCAGGTGTATATTTGTTTCTACAAATAGCTGAAATGCGAGAAACCTTCAGCCAATAAAATTTTTTTTTTCGAACTTTTTTTACGTTTACTTCGTTGTGTATATTATATTTCATGAGAGCGAGACAAAAATAATATGACTCTAGTGATATTCAATTCCACACGTTTAGCTTATTGTGTGTGTTTAAACTAAAACTCTAGTCATAACACTGGGATGGTTTTATGTAACGTAATATATAAAGTATCTCATACATATTCAGACCGTACAATGACATTAAATGCTGCCCTTCATACACGTTGCGGGTTCACGCATATCAAAGTTGCTTGAAGGTGCTGGCTCCCTAATACATACGTTGAAAATTATGACTGGTTTGCCCATATGCCCTGGAAGGATACACGATTATTTTAATTTCTTCATTTTATTATTTGCACTAGCTTTTCTATGGTATAGGGGGACAAACGAGCAATCGAATTCTTTCAACAACTACCGACGTCCATGAACATCAGCATAATTATGCCGATGCGTTGGCCTCCTTTTCACCTCCCTCCCCCAGTGCGCCACCGGCTACTCACAAACCGCACGAAACGAGAAACAGTAAGTGTCATTTTATGACGGTATCAAGTGAGCGAGAGGTACCTCCCTGGTCGTGCCGGCTCAATTCCGTTGCGTAGGAGGATGTAGTGACATGCACCATGCACCTCTGGTACTCTCTCATGGTACTAACTTAAAATAAACTTGTTTGACAAGCAAAACTTGGTAAAAATACATATTTTTCACTTTCACAAAATTACGCATTTGAATATTTAAAAGCATATTATTTTTTTATATATTGAAATTTACATTCTATGTTTTTTTATTCAAAGCAATTCAATTTATACAAAAAAATCCTTTATGGTGTTCTGCTATCCGAATTATGGCTATGGCCAATGGTGATCATCTCATAAAAGTGAAGCCAACTGCACGGGGCATATTATAGAGCCCAAGTGTGTTTACAGAAAATAGCGACTCCCCTTATTATCCTACTCCGAGGGGGCGTCCGTCCAAAGCGACCAGAGGAATCATGTCCAGAATATCTAACGTGCTCTCTGAAGCACAGTGATGTAATACCGCCAATTGATTACACAGAATAATCGTAACAACACATTTTAGTCCGTACGGGTACTCCGAGGCTGAACATACTTTCTGCTAGGCAACAAGGTAGTCTATTACATAAATTAACATTGTTTAACAATAAATAACATTTATAGACAACAAATAGATCATAATGAAAAATTGTAAAACATAAGTAGGTACATTGAGATAGAGCGGAGCTCTCCAAAGACTCAGAAACGATGTTATGTTTACACTTTTATCATTATTATAAAAAAAATCGGTCAAGTGCGAGACGGACTTGAGCCAGAAGGGTTCCATACCATTATCTATAAAAACCATATACGGGAGCTCCATTATAAATATTTTAAACTGTTTTTTTCTAGGGGCAACATAAATATATCATCTGTGAAAATTTCAACTCAAACTCTGACCTAGCTCATATGTTCACGAGACATAGACTAGTGACTGACAGACAGGCGGACAGCGGAGTTTATTTTACCTTTTGTGTACGGAACGCTAATAAATGACTTTATTTTTCGGTTGGAAATTCCTCATTGATCTGTTTTGTATTATTATCTTTTCGTATTTTGTCTAGACGCCTTGTTGTTTTATTATGGCGGTACGCAAATGACATACAACAAAGCTACTAATGAGCGTCTGTCTGTATCCGTTAACATCGCTAATATGTCGTTCTATATATTGATGTCTTAAGTTTACGCGAATGTTAGTCATTACAAAAAAACTACTTTGACGGATTTTATCGCGGTTTATTTAATTATTTATGTAGCCCGACGTTTCAGAAGCCTTACAGCAACCATGGTCACGGATGGAGTCCACCCCTAACCATGGTTACATAAATAATTAAATAAATCGCGATAAAATCCGTAAAAGTAGTTTTATTGTAATGCCGTTCTACATTTAATTTGCCCCACAATCGACTTGTAGAAAATTGAACGCTCTTCAATCAGTCTTGTCACGCTCAACACTCCTACGCTACAACGAAATTAGGCCACACTTAGTAGACCGACACGCAGGAGAAAGTAACTAACGAGAAATTGAGTAAAGTAATGGTTTATACAGAATATCTTAGCACGCAGAAAAGTGTTTCTTATGCTTACTAAGATCTTAAAGTTAAATTTTAAAATATCTACCCGATTATGTGTAGCTTATCTGACTAATATTATAGACGCGAAAGTTTGTATGTATGTATGAATGTTTGTTATTATTTCACTTTACAACTACTGAATGGATTTTAATGAAATTTACCAATAATATACCCAAAATATCAGGATATCACATAAGCAATAGAAGTAATAAAGTTTATATTATACGCTATAGTTTCCAAAGATTTTTTATCTCTACTTAGTGTAATTCTTTTTAGATTCAGTTCTATAACATTTTTTACCCGGTGGACTATTTTCATTATACATTTTATACTTATTTGCATGTCTTATACATGCGACACAGTATTCCTGTATGCTATGGGGGCAAAAGAGTATCGTAGATTGCTACGATCGTAGATTCCCATGCGCTTTGCCGTTTGAAATATATAGTAAATATGTACGTAATCATAAATATATAATATTTTCTATATCTAATAAAAAACCAAAATATAAGTGTGTACGACCGCGTAGTCGGAGCCTTTTTACGACTACCGACGCCCATGAACATCCAGATAATAACTATGCCGATACGTTATGGAGTCCCCCTACGAGCCGCCGGCTACTCACAAACCAAACGAAACACGACGACAGTCGAGCCAGCCGAATTCCGTCACATAGGGACGTAGTGTAATGTGTCATGCATGGCATAACCTCCTCCTATGAAGCATAGTACTACCTGCTCCTAGATAAGATCTCCATGATGATGATAAAAGAGACAACGATGATAATTTTGTTTGTTTTTTTTAATAACTAATATGAATATGTTTTATTTGTCATGGGAACAATGTGTATAATCAGCAATTGGGTTTACATAACTTTAACCTCGGATGTCGTTCTCTTACGAACACTGAAGTGCACAATAACAATGTTTACTTTCGTCGACCGGTTACCCTTGGTCGAAGGGGAATCGCGGTCAGCGATTTGTGAGCATGACAGGAGTAAAAATCTAAGAAACTTACAATATGCATACTTTTTGTAATTTGTAATACGGTCGAAGTTTTGTGCAATCTATCAAAGCCCCAAGTGGTTACGTTAAAACACGTGATACATTCATGTAATTGTATATTATGGGTGTGTTGTAGTTTTTCTTGGTTCCAAAAGGAAATGTGGCAGGTTATGAGTGTGAGAGCTTTCTCATCATGATGGGCCTTATCAAGAAAACCCCGCGGATCCCCTCGATCTAGGCGGCCGATGCCTATGATCTGGTAACTCGGGGACAACTTCTTACTAACCATATGACTGTATGATGGCCAGAAGGAAATATTGTATGCGAATATGGATATTAAATAAACTTAATTTAGGACGTAGATCATCACGACAGTTTTCAATACTAATTATACATATCGTCAGCGTCAGTTTGTACTTCAATACTAATTATATATATCGTCAGCGTCAGTTTGTACTTCAATACTAATTATACATATCGTCAGCGTCAGTTTGTACTGTCTACTGCAAACAATTATAGAATTATTTTATTTCCAAGATAATATATTATTTTACTTTGCTAACTATATATATTATTTTACTTTGCTAACTATATATAGAATTATTTTATTTCCAAGATAATATATTATTTTACATTGCTAACTATATATATTAAATCCATTAGTTATAATTAGGGTAATAAATTTCTAAGGATAATAAAAATAAATAATTAACGTGCTTGTCGTGGAAAACATATTAAATACAGCCATAAAACTACTGTGTCCGAGTAAAAATAACAAGGAAGTATGTTGTTAAGGTAAATTTATGATAGCAAACATATGTCTTCGTATGTTTAACGCTCACCTTGCTTTAAAGCCTCTATTAGCTTCAGACTTACACGAAATCGTATCTGCGTTGTAGTGAAATAATAAATAGGTACTTAAAAATGTTTTGAAATATCACTTTAAATAGAGCCTATTATAAATAATAGGCACCGATTTATAATGTTTTTACATTTTGTAACAATAATTTAGCGAACATAGAATGCTTTTTATATTATAAGGGCAATGAGAAATAGTACCATAATTGCTATGCAGTCCTCCGTACTGTCCTACTGTCCTCCTGTCCTCCAATGGGTTGCCGGCTACTTACCGAACGCAACAGCAAAGTTGTCATCCTACGGCGGTAGCGAGTTATAGGAGCTATTTAACATAACACAAGCGTCAAAAGGTAGCTATAAATTTAATGATGTAGACTATTATTTTTTCTTCTTCATAGTAAAAAGGAAATCTGTTTCGAACTAAATAGTATTACTAAGCCGTCGGTCCTGCGTCTGTTATCTCTCTGGTTGTGTCAGAGTTCCGTCCTGTTGGAATAGCTGAATAGAGCTGAATAGCGGAAGCGGAGAGTGAACTTGTATTATCACAAACCTTATGCATTATAATATATCCTGCAGTTGCCTAGTCTCTAGATAGATAGCCACCCTAGTCGCAATCAAATCAAAGTGAGGAAATTTTATACAATTAAAAAAAGTCTTTGTAATAACATAAAAGTTTGTTAAATAAATGGAGCATAATTTACATTTTATAAACTAAATATAATGTGCAATAGATATACAAAATTATGTGTTATCATATATTATATATTTCAACATCTTCTCATTATTTTTTTTATCGTAACCATAAAGAATAATTAATTCCAATAAAACCTTAAACCCCTTGTGGACCATAAACACAAATTAAAGACATAATTCACCACTAAAGACGTAGCGTAAAAAATTGTTGATAGAAATAGAATATAGCCGCAGGTATGCATTTACTCGGATTAACGAATGGCAATTAGGATGGTTTTTAAATCGATTACAATCTGAACAAAATTTGAATATTAAAATTGTATTTTGTTTGTTGTTTTAATAGACATTGTCAATAAAACACGCTTTCGGACAACTAGCGTTTAAGTAAAATAAAACCTTACAGCAGTATAGACAGTTTACTTTAGCGTGTAGGTGTATCATTTACTAGACTACGGATACGTGGGTGGAGTGTGATAAATGATTATGAAGATTTTTAAAACTATTCTTTGTAGAGTTGTTCAATAGTTCAATCACATAATATACAATTCAGGGCTAAAGAAGTTTCTGGTTATTGTTGACAGTGATTTTAATATATCTCTGGTATACCTTTCAGGATGTTTGATTATTTTATGAACTGGGTACACGAAAACTATGAAACACTTTAAATCTGTATTATTACTAGTGATCCGACCTACCTTCTAAAGTAAGTAACTTGAATAACAGTTCACGGACGGTTAACAATTCGGCCCCAACAATCTTAACAAATTATATACTAAGCCTTCCTCAGGAATCAGGCCGCCCTGATCCATGGATGAAAACCGCACGAAAATCCTTTCAGTAGATTTAAAGAAAATCGATTAAACTCAAACAGACAGCTTTTGGGTATTTTACTTTATAATATGCATACATATTCATAGAGTTTTAATTTTTAAGGATTAATCTTAGGAGTTATTAATCCCATCATGAAAATTCTTTCACTAACAGTAAGCTAAACTATTGAGGAGAAACGTATATTTTTCTACAGCTGCATTGTAGCTGTATCCTGTGGCTTACTTGCGTGAAAGCAATTATAGGAAAAAATTTCCATGTTATTTCAGATTATAATCCAAATCTGAGCCCAACGTCAGTCTCATTCCTCCAGTGGATTTTGTGTGAAAGAAAAATATTAATATCACTTACAAACTAAGCATTTATAACATTAAAAAGTATAATATCTCCAAAAAGATAATTGACGTTCAATGAAGCGGGCGCGATTGAACTTATTAATAGTAAAGAAACTGAAATCCAACTGAATACATACATATAAACTTTAATACACAGTATCTGAGTGCACTTGAGGATATCATAGTATATACACATTACCCTGTGAAGTGGATATGTTGTCAAGTGTAAAGGTACCTATAGACTACGCATTAATATAACATATATAATAAACAATATATTATATAGCTTATAGCACAACACAACAATGCACACCAAACTACTTGGTACTTAACGTGCTTACGTTTTTGTACTGTAAAATGTATTATTAGATTACTATACTCTATAAAATTGGTAAGTTGCGGACTTCATGCTGTGCTATATCGCGTGTCCCCTTCTCCTTCAGTCAATTCAATTTTCAAGTTTAATCATTGTGTCGATCATGATGTGTATTAATCCTTCCCATAAAAGTGTTACAATAAAAAATATTCATTGCGTTTTCTCATTTTGGCGCCATAAAAAAAAAACAATATTTTGCCATATTAACATGGAGTGGGGTGATAAGGAGAATAGAATTGCTGTCATTGAAATACAGAAAGTAGGTCTGGAGCGAGCTGCAATTTTTAAAACTCTCGATACACTTGGTATTTGTTAAACGTTTGTGTATCAGTCTATCAATAGGTAAAATGAGACTTCCACTGTTTGCGACAGAGAAAGATCTGGCCATCCGTGTATTGTTCGTACGAAAAAGGTGGTCAAAGCAGTAGGGGAAAGAATTTGAAGAAGTCCTGTTCGAAAGCAAAAAAAATTATTTCGGAAGATGAAAATAGCACCTAGAACCATGTAGAGTATTTTCAGAGATGGCTTAGGATGTGCAGTCAATAAAGAACGCACTTGTCATTTCTAAAAAGGTAAATTAAAGATGAATTGGGTGATCAGATCGAAACGACTACTGAAAAAGTCACAGATTTTTTATTACAATTGAGCAACATTTTTACAAATAAAATTACCGATTTCAGTGATGGATTGACGGGGTGTTAGCTAATAAGCAGTGAATGAGCCATACTTTTTTAAAAAATGTATCAAGGTACCATTAATGAAAAGTTACTTAAGCCCCTTAATAGCACCATGTTCAATAACCAAGTATGGTCCGTCCCGCAGTACTCGTACTCGGGACGGTCCCTCCAGTATGGCTCGGGGCCAGATCAAAAATCTCGGACCACCCAATATTGGTTAAAACGAACGTTCAGGCCTTGATCTGAGCTGAAGAGCCCTATCCTTTATCTGGCCCCGACCTTAATTTGCTGGATTGTGATTTATGGTCAGTTTTAAAAATTACAGCTAAACGCCATGATATTTTGGAGTCTC
Source organism: Eumaeus atala (assembly GCA_017140195.1). Lineage (NCBI taxonomy): Eukaryota > Metazoa > Arthropoda > Insecta > Lepidoptera > Lycaenidae > Eumaeus > Eumaeus atala. The sequence continues at coordinate 194,542 of JAFELO010003136.1, forward strand.
TGAAACAATCCATACTATTGGCAGTAAAGAAATTACCTAGGATAAGAGTGCGTGCGTCTGTCGATAGCTGGCCTCAACGTTTAGTGGACTATAGCAGCCAATGGACACCACTACAAATTAGCTGCCTATTCTTTTAATTGGTTTATAATTGTGTATTAATTATCAACCCTTATCAGTCCACTGCCAGACATAGGCTTCTCTCAATGAACGCAATTAACAAGGTACCTTTCTCTTTGTTACTATATTTATGGCCAGACTGTGCAACTGTGCATACTCAGCAAAGATCACTGTGGACTGAGCTTGCTATACTTTAAATGCATACGATAATATCGCTACCTATTAATTCTGAAAACACCTTGGGTATGCTAAGATTTTAAAAGATGAGCATACTAAATAGTGTATGTACGAAATGATTTAGGTATATTTATCTGATAAGTACTGGCATATATATACAATGAACATACACTGGCATCTGTACATGTTAAAGTACTATAATATCAGTTATTTGGGAAGACAGTTGTGTGGATCCAAGCGATAGATAATTACAAGGAGTCACTAAAAGTCGTAGTTGTTTAAAGAAATGTAGTCGTTTAAACACTTACAAACAACAATTATTATCACACCTTTCTAACACTAATGAATATACAAATAATATATGTTTCCTCTACTAAAGCTAACATATTTTTATACTTGCTTGCTCGCATCGTATAAAATTCTTATATAAATTATTCAGTGGATAGGTGCCAACTTATAAAAGATAATGTTGACACTGAATGAATTCAAAATTACTTACTCAATGAACCTAAAGGTTGTATCAGTAATTAGAAAATGTAAGGGAGAGCTTCACAATCCTCACGCAAAATATTCGAAATATTAATGAAAATATAGATCAATTTTCAGTTTTTGTTAAAAGGCTAAAATTTATATCGAATTTAATAGTTTTAATAGAATGCCGCTTATGTGAGTACCTCTGTCATCACAGTCTGTCATCTGAATAAGTATGATTATCATTGCTCAAAAATTATGTGAATCAAAATGATGGATTAGTCATCTTTTCCAGATCAGGCTTAGATGTGAATATAATTGAACCACCCTTTAGAGAAGCAGACTGCGTGGTCATTAAAATAAATAACATGAATCTGATTGCCATATACAGGTCCCCACCATTCAAAAGTACTGATATATTTATGTCGTCTTTGGAGGAAGTACTTAAAAAATACGATAAGAGTACATCGATAATAACAGGAGATCTGAATATTGATATTTCAGAAAACTCATACATTGCTAAACATACAGAAAAGTACTTGAGTCTCCTGACTCATTATGGCTACCAATCTAGACATCATTATTCCACTCATGGAAAAACTTACCTAGATCACATGTTTATAAAATCTCCAAAAAAGCCTATTGTCGTTGTTTGTGTTTTTCAGGTACAAAAATTATCTACTGAAACCTTTACACGTACCCGCGTAACTGCATCCGTAGATTTTGCAACTATAGCGGGTAACTGAAAAATTATAGACTGGACTGTTGTACTGGAAAAAACTGACACTACTACTGCTTTAGGGATATTTACAGAAAAAATCAAAATAATTGTCAATAAGTTCACCTATAAGAAAATTTCCGTGACAAATTCTAAGCTTCCTTGGATGAGTCTAGGTATCTTGAAATGTGCCTGGAAAAGAGACAAATTACATGAAAAACCTAGGAAATACCCAGACGACCCTACCGTACAAGATACACATAAGCAATATAGAAATTTATGCAATAATTTAATTAAAAACTTCAAAAGAAAGAGTACAGGTAATATAAAAAAAACTTGGGATGTTGTAAAAAAGATTTGTATCATTAACAATATTAAATGTTCTACTGATCAAGATATATTTAAAGGTACCTCTGGGAACACACTAAATAAAGTTAATGAATACTTTTCTAACGTTGGTAAGAATTTAGCTAATGTAATATTGAGACGACTGCATAAGAATGAACATGATTTGGTAAATAAAACACCTGTAATAAGTCATAACTCACCAATATCTTCCTTCTTCATGATGCCGACTAACCCGGGCGAGATTTTGAGTGTCATACATACTATGAAATTCAGATCAGCAGCTGGATTTTATTGCATTTCAAATAAAATCTTGATACAGAATAAAACGTACCTGTCCATACCTTTATAACACATATGTAACCTGTACGTCTAAATGGCTATGTACCTAAAGATCTAAAAGCTGCAAACGTATGTCCAATTTATAAAGTAGGGGATAAAAGTGAACCTGCCAACTATCGACCAATTTCGCTCTTGATAGCGATATCTAAAGTTCTAGAAAAAGTTGAAAAGGAAAGACTAATAACTTACCTAGAGAATAAAAACATTTTAGCTCAAAATCAGTGCGGCCTTAGGATCTTATCTGTTGAGTCATTTACCGAAGATACGGTAAATGACTCAACAGATACCATCGCAGGTAAATTAGACCAGAAACACTTTACTGGTGTCTTTACTGATATGGCTTAAAGTCTTCGATACCGTCTCACGCACTTTATAACTAAGAAAATTAGAAGCCATTGGTGGTACTTTGTACTACTCTAGACTGGTTTGTGTCCTATTTAAATGAACGCAAATAGCAAATAAAGGTAGATAACCACTATAGTGACTTTTTAAACGTTGATTTTAGGGTCCCACAGGGATGCGTTATTGGACCAACACTGTTTCTAATATACATCAATGACCTGTGCAAAGTTGAGCGCAATGAAGTGAAATCTTTGCTTACGCAGATGATACAGCAATAATTTCTACGGTAAAATATGAGAGCAGGTAATCAAAGCTGCTCAGGCAGGCCTGAAACAGTTAACTCAATGGTTACTACACAATTTACTGACACTGAACATCGAAAAAACAAAATACATTAACTTTAAGATGTCGAGTCATAGTGCTCCTAAAGAATCATTCTACATAAAATTAGAGACATGTAATCATAACGACCTAACAACTGATGGCAACTGCACCATACTTGAAGAATTTCAAATAATTGAATACCTTGGAGTAATTTGGGACAGAAAATTATCATGGACAGCTCACATTAACTCAGTATGAACACGTTTGAGAAAACTCACTCATATATTTCGCAAACTCAGATCTGTTGCCAGCGAAGAAGTGGTATACCAAGTTTATATCTATGTGAGTCTATATTGAATTATTGTATAATTACATGGGGAGGTACATGTAAAATTTAATGATTAGACTAGAACGCGCACAACGTAGTATAATTAAAGTCACTGCTCGTAAGCAACCTAATACCCTACAAATATCTGTACCCTACAAATATTTTATACGAACAATGTACAGTCCTAAGAGTAAGACAAATGTACATTGTTGCTACAGTTATCAAGTACCACAAGCAATCATTTGGAGCCCTTAATGAGAAGTCTCAAAAATCATCACGCCATGTTCAGAAATTTAAGGTACCGTATACGAAAACTGTATTTGCTAATCGATTTTTCTTTAACTTGGCGCCCTTTCTGTATAAAAAAATAAATAAATTACATAAGATTTTTAACTTATGCGCATGTGCTTGTAAAAGAATATTAAAGCAATGGTTATTTGCACTGGACTATGAAGAGACGGAAGGAGTACTAAATAGATACCGGTAAAAAATAAAAAAAATAATCTCTCGATAAGATACACGCACACGCACACGCCCACGCCCACACGCCCACGCCCACGCCCACGCCCACGCCCACGCACAGACATACACACACACACATCAAATTCTTTATTCTTCTGTCGCTTCTACAAAAACAAACACATGAAATTAGTTATACATACCTACTCACAGATTTTTTTTCCACTTTTGTTATTATAATAAATTAATAATTTATAAAACAGAATATTTTTATGTAGGTATATTTCAAAGTTATTTAGTTTCATGATTATTTTATTTTAATTGAATAGGCTTCGAAACTGACTTCAAGAAATGCTTTACTATTACAATCGTACGTTATTTTTTTATTTTTTGCAATATTTTGTGAAATATCCGTGCGAAGCCGGTACAGATAGATTTTTTTTTTGTAGGCGGGGAAATGCATTTACGCGCCTTAAGGGTGAAGTTCAGGTGCTTGGGTCTAGCGACTTATTACGATGGGCTCACCCCCTCTAAGGTTAGTCAGTCCCCTAAGGGACCGACTCGGAACTCTCTATCCCAGCACTCCACAGAAGTGTTACCCGCACCCCAGGACAACTCCACCAACTTTGGGTCAGTGCAATGGTGTAAGGTTCCCATTCTCAGCTCTTGACCTGTACGTAAAAGCGCCACCTCCTGTTGCTCTTAGGTCCCCTCTTCTTACAGGAGGGGTACCGAGAGCGATTCCTCCTCCTGATTTTTAAGCCCCCTCTTGTTATAATAGGGGTGCAAAGATCTCCCTCGATTCAATTTGTTTCCCCTGAGTTCACCACAGGTTACTAAGCCCCACCGCCACGACAAGGCTTGAACAATGGTGGGGAAACAGCTACTACCTTTTTTTGGTGACGACGGGGAATGCATTTACGCATGATAGCTGGGCGCCCGGGTAGACCCCCAGACCTATGTTGGACTCGGACTCTACGGGAGCCTTCAGCCGCTATTAGTGGAGGGTCCCGGATCTGCAGGCAACAGGACCCCTCCAGCAACTGGCTGGCCTCGACGAAAAGACCAGACTTCACCTCCTCCACGACGGCGTGTCTTTGTGAAGTGGACCGGGTTCCCATCCCGGCCCGACACGGAAAACAGGGGCACTACTGAAGGCGCTGCAGATAGCGCCTCCTTCGTACCCCCTTCCGTAGTCGGCGGAGGGAAGCCGCGTCGGCAGCCTCCCAGGTCTCGCAGAAGGAAACCATCGCCTGGTAGGACTCGTTATTTGACTTTGACTAGTCCCCTCCGACAACTGATGTCAGATCGTGACGCAGCGTCGCCTATTTCGAGCACACCTCGAGGGTGTGCTGGGCTGAGTCCATCGCCGCGTCACAATCGTGACATCGAGTCACCGACTTCCTGTGGGCCGTCCGACACAGGTACACACCGAAGCAACCGTGCCAAGCATCTGCGTGAGACGGAAGGTGAGGGGTATGCGCCGTAGGCGCGTCTACCGGTCCAGGACAGGGCGCAAAGCAGCCGTTATCTCTCTACCGTACGACTGCCGCGCCAGGTTCTCCCCCCACCTCTGTATTAACGCCACATGCCCTAAACGGCAAACCGAATACGGCTTGAACAGCCGAAGGCCCTCCTATCCGAGACATTGGAATAGCTCTCAGCAAGAACCTCCGCCACGAGTTCCCACGTGAGTTTGATGGCTAGGGCCGTAGCTACCGACCACGAAATCGTAGTACACCCCCGAATCAACCTCACTGCGACGACCCTCTGCGCAGGGCACAGATGGGCCTTATTCCTCACAGTGAGAAGATCCGCCCAAACCGGAGCACCGTACGTCGCCATACTCCGACAGACACCGGATTACAGCTGCCTGCAGGCGGCGCTGGTTCCTCCGAGGTTCGGGAGGAGTATGCCACTCGCCGCCTTCACGACCTTTCGTCCCAACATAGCGAAGTGAGGGCCGAAGATCCACCCTCCATCAAGTATGAGCCCCAGATATTTGATTTGGAGGCTCAACCTGACCCTTTACTCTCTGATCTGCAGAGCGTGTTCCGGCGGGGGGTCCTTGTGGCCGGTCCTGCGGAAGAGAAGGGCTTCGGTCTTCTCTAATCATACCCGAAGCCCTTACCTCTCCATGCGGCTGATCACGAGGTCTACGTCCACCTCGGCCAGCCGCGCCGTTTCCTTATAGTCTCGTCCCCGGGAATAGACGAGGATATCATCCGTGTAACAGATGATACTCAGCCCATGAAGGAGACGGCCTCGCAGGATACAGACGTAGCCGACGTCCCACAGGGTTGGTCCAAGTACAGAACCCTGCGGGACGCCGCGCCCGACGCGATGTCACTCCACGAACCCCGACCGGTTCTCGAGAGCCACTCTGCGACCGGAGAGATATGCCTCCAACAGCCTCACGAGATAGGGAGGCACCTTAAAGAAATTCAGTGCGGGAGACTGTGGAAAGCGCCACCCGTCACCGCCCGCAGGCCCTTGAGGGCATCGATCATCGACCTTCGTGCACGGAACCCAAGTTGTGATTCCGAGATTTCGAGTCCCGCGCCCTCCTCCAGATGCTGAACGAGACGGGTGGCCACAATCCGTTCTAAGGCCTTCCGAATCTCATTCAGCAGCACCACTGGTTGAACTGACGACGCCGAGACTATTGGCCGCCCTGCCTTTGGAAGCAGGCAGAGTCGACCTTCCTTCCATGCCCCCGGGAACTGACCAGACCGCAGACAGCGGTCAAAAATTGCCCGGAGGCTATCACCGAGGTGCACGAGAGAGATCGCCAGCACTCTCCCGTGCACCCCGTTTGGACCCGGTACCCTCCTCTTACTCTGAAGGCGAGTCAGTTTGGCCTCCATATCGGCATATGTGACGGGTGGCGGAACACCCTCCTCCTCGTCCGACGTCTGCCGAGCCATCCCGGGGGGCGTGTAGCCTACGGGTACGGTCAGCCCCAGGGATTCCTCTCGAGATCCCTTACGAGCTCCAGCTGGGCTCGGCAAATGGCCTACTGCGGGATCTTCAACTTTCCCACATAGATCGACGTCCTGGGGGCGTCTCTGCCTGCTCCAGTTGTACTGCCTCCTGGCCCCGTTTCATGCGGCCCAGAGGCAAGATAATTCGGCCGTCCACCTGTAGAGCGCTCGCCGCTGTTGCGGACTCTTGCGGGCAGCATGGCCGCTCTGCACACCGCAGTGAAGGCGTCGCAGAGCCGACCAACCGCCTCGTCCACACCTAATTCTGACAGCGGCGGGAGGCTCCAAAGGCCAACGATGACGGCCTCCTCTGCCAGCTCCCGGTTGAGCCTAGTGAGAGTTCAATGCGGAAACCGGCTATGCCCCCTAGGCGACGACGACGATGACGTCGGACGCCCGGAAGCTGGAGACACCTCGAACGAGTGTCTCCACCTCCGTCGCCACGCTCCACCCCTCCACTCTGCGTGCGATGGCCGGCGTGGCGAAAGTGACGTCCACCACGGAACCTCTCGACCATCGCACGCACGTCTGGACTGTCCCTATATTGAAGAGGGACATTCCGGCAGCTACCACCCACTTCTCCACCTCCCTCCCTTTCGGGTTCGCGACCGGGTTACCACTAGCCGTGGACTTGGCATTGAGGTCCCCGGCCACGATCACTTGGAGGGGGGCTAGCTGCCCTAACAGCCTCAGAACTTCGAGAAACCGTTCTAGGGATGCCAGATTGCGGTTCGGTGAGAAGTATACCCCAACGAACGCCACTTCTCCCCGAACCGCCCCCACGTACCCGCGGCCCCTCGCTTTGACTAGGAGGGGGGGCCTGCTCCAGGCCGCATCACAATCGCCATCGTGCCGTCAGTGTCCCCAGCCCAGCTTGGACTGGAGGGCACGGCGTACGGCTCGGCTACGATCGCGACATCAATCGCCCACTCCGCCATGGACTGCAGAAAAAGGTCCTGAGCCCTGGCGGAGTGGTTGACGTTCGCCTGGAGAACGCTGAGATGGCCAGGCAATTTAGGCCATCTCTACGTCCGACCCCGAACGGTTCCCCGTCTGAGAGGGAGAGGGAACTTTCTCGCGCTGGACGGGGTGCTTACATGATATGCCCCCCATCACGTGGCCCGCAGGTCTGCCGGCGTCCGCACACACCGCGCAACGAGCGGTGGCGGAATACCCACCGGCCTTGTGGCCGGGCTGACTGCAGCGGTAACACAAATTCACGAGGTCAGTGCCACCAGGGCACGTACTGGATACGTGCCCCATCCTCAGGTAAAGGTAGCAGTGCCTGGGGCCAGACTGCAGGAAGTGTACGGTGACGCGGCACCACACCACCGTTATGCTCCCAGCATCGAGCTTCTTGGCCGCTGTCGCCGGGAGTTCGATGTGAGCCGAGCCCGAGCTGAACTGCCCCATACGATATTTGTGCATGGTGTCCTTGCCCGGGTGGCAGCCCACCTCCTTTGCCCCCGCAGTCGCAAGACGCTCTGCGGTGACCACGTCACTCAGGCCAGGAGAGCGCCTTTTCTCGGGCCTGGTTACTTCCGCCTCCTCCTAGAGCACCTCCTGTAGGCGTGCGGCGAGATTGTTCGCTTCCTCGCCGCTCGTGGAGACGGGCAGCTCTATGAGTCGCGCCCAGGTCTCCGATTGACGAATCCGGAGTGGGCCGATTCCCAGCTCCTTTAAGTCCACCGCCCCTTCCGCCTTCAAAAGTGCGGAAGCGTATGTCGTCCCCTTGGTCACTGCCTCTAGCCGTAATTTAACTATCACGGCCGAGGATCGGGTGAGCGACAGCTTCGGCTTCGCAACCTCCTTTTTCTTCGCCGGCGGTGCAGTAGCCGCCGGTGTAGTATTCTTCTTCGCCGGCGGTGCCGGTGCCGCCGGCTTCTTCGCCGCCTTTTGGTGGATGACGTCCGTCTATTTTGCCCCTTCTTTTGGGGCTTGCTCTTCCGCCGCCCTCTCTGTTGGTGGGGCCACTCATTATCGGCGGAAGAATCAAACGCCGTCCACTCTGGCTTGATATCCTTCCCCTTTCCTCTACCCTTCCCCTTTGCACTTTGGAGAAGGGCCGGGAACTCCCGCAAATAGGGTCCCACATCTACATCTTTAGCGGGGTTGGCCGCCGTCACCGTCTTCTTTGCAGCTATGGCTACTCTGGTTACTTCCGCACGCGACCTGCTGTCCCCGGCAAGAGGCGAGCGGCCCACCCTGCCGCAGGAGGGAGCCGCATCTCCAGACCCGATATGCGTGCGTCCATCATATTCCCCACCAGCTGGGCAACCTCCTTTAATAAATCCGACTTCTTCGGAGCCTCCACAAAGTTCCGCCTGTATGCACGAATCTCCTCGCGCAGGTTACCCAGCTCTCGCTGTAACCGCGCGTTGTCAGCCTTCTTCAGTCGCCTCACTTCCCAATCCTCCGTGCGGACCACCAGGGACTCTATCATCTCCCTGATGGATCCCGCGACCCTCTTAATTTTAGAGGCGTAGCCCCCTTTAAGGTTCGCCGACTTGCCTGTGAGATCGAGTATTAACTCCAGGTTTGCCTCCACGGCTACCTTGATCTCCTCGGCCCCACACCTTTCGACGTCCACCATAATAATAGGAGTCGCTGTAATGGTTGCTACTCCCTCCTTCTCCTTCAGAAACACCCTCTTCCGTAGGGCCGCCTCGAACTTATCCTCCTTCTCATTAGTAATGCGCTCACGCAGCACCGCTCGGGCTCCGGTCAGCGTATGCGCCTTGCTCCTTTTCGCGACGCACCGCTACCTGGTCTCCGAAGCCCCTGTCTACGAGCCGGAGTCACCCGAACCCTCGGTGAAAAGGCGCTTGCACTCTAACTCCGCCTCGACAGCGAGGCCAGTGACGAAAAATCTTCCAGAACTTCATAGTTCAAGATGTCCCCCGCCCCTTCCCCACGTCGAACCCGACCCTCCACCCCTAAACCCTTCACCACTGACATGTTCACAACTTACAGGCGGGAATAAGTAACAAAACCACCAAAAAAAGAAAACAAAACAGACCCCAATTCCCGAAATGGCTTGCACCAACTTCACAAATTTTAGACAAAACCCCCATGCAAGACCGACACAGCAGAAAATACACGAAACTGCACGGAACACCAAAACGAAAAAGGGAAACAAACAACACGATACAAGTAAGTCGCCCACACACCCCTGCCCCGGGACCGTACGGTCAAAACCAGGACAAGTCTATATAAACGACTTACTGATTTTTCCGTTACAAAAGCCGAACTACAAAAATATAAATATCTTCGCAACCCGACTCCACATCAGAAAAATTTAAACACCGAAAAATACGCCTCCAAAAGACCTAAAGATCGACACCACTGACACTATGAGATTGCTACTACCTGACATATGGAGAGTCAATCTCTATTGGTGAGAGTAACAATTACTCTGTTATGTGAATCTAGCACTTAGTAATGTAATCAATAAAAATCTTTCTTTCTGTAGTATAGTCAAGTGATGGTACACACTTGACACAGGTCATGTAAACAAAAATAATTTTTGTGCAAATGATCTTATTTCCGTTACAAAGACGATTTATTCGGATGATATTTTTGTAGAGAAATAATATTTTTACATTGCAGACTTGGAGTTATCGCCATGAAAAATCCATCTAAATCCACTTAGTGGTTCGCGCGTCATGTTAGAATAAATGTTTAGGAGAAAATGCAAGTTAATCTGAGAAGCAATGGAATGGAATTAAAATGGAATATTATTAAACATCTAAGCAAAACAGTGTGAATTTATACACGAGTTTCTTTAAAATGTCAATAAAATGTTACTAACATCAATTTTGATCCGTACAATAAATCTTTTACTACTTAAATCGTTACGGCTGAAAACATATTATATGATTTCTCTCTTTTTTTTCATTACATAACGAGCAATGAGAGGTATTAAGGACCTCCGACGCCGGTTGCATCTACACAGATAATGGTTACGCAGATACGAAGCTCTCCTTCATTTCATCCAATGGGTCACCAAACAAGGTAGAACAAAGTAAGATCATTAAACTCTCCAAATAATTATTGGTAACGTAGCGGTTAGTCCGCGTGTTACGCCAGAGGTCGCTGGTTCGAATCTCGCCCAGGTCATGGATGGATGTTGATATATGTATTATACATATTTCTATAATAAAAATCTTAAATATATATACTTTCTTAAATTTATAAAAATATTAATTATATTCCTGTTGAACCCGTAGTACCCGTCACACAAGTCCATACGGTGCTTAGCACAGGGCAAGGCTAGCGTGCTGGGCTATGTCCACATATAATATTATTATATTATTATTACCATTTGCTACCGATCATAGGCCTCCAGTAAATAAATCTGAATATTATTATCATTTTCGTTTAAACAAAACTACTGAATTCGTAATGAAGCAAGTATTTTAGCTTCTGTTTTAGAGCATTCGAAAATTTTCAAAGCGAGTTTAAAAAAATAATAAGTATTGTAAATATATTAAATTATACATTGTTTTATTGTAATTATAATATATACATTCTTTTAACGCGGGAAAACTAGAAGTCAACAGCTAATGTTATGTATTAAGACTTAAAGTAATTAATATTCAATTTTGAACTTCCAGTTCCTTCGGTTATTTGCCAAACTATTCAATACATACATGGTGCATAATATTATGGTAAGTTACTATTTACCATCGTCAGTGACTTGTGGAACTCACGCCATCGTCTAAAAAGTCTATGGTCTACAAACACAGGATTCTTACTACTATTTAAAGTACATTAATGGAACCTCAACATCTTGTTGCACTTAATAATCCATTGGATTACAATATTTATATTATATTTAGTCTACCATAAACTGCTCTTTAACGGGTATATCTTGTAGGGTTTATATTCTATTTTCATCGTAAGTTATATTCAACCTCCTGCAATCTGCTCCGAAACGAATGTTTTATCGTGTAGTTGGTTGCAATGCTACAATTGCACTATTACAACAGATACAAATTTTTCTATCATATATCTTTCCTCCGAAAGCTGTATCCAACATACTGCTAACTGCTCTGAGACGAATATTTCCTTTTTATTGAGCAATGGATGCATCCATTCCAAAAATTACATTGTTTCAACAGATACAGATTATTCTATGAGCACGTGACTGCAATGTGGAATTGTTTAAGTACCCGCACCGGACCAAGCTTAGTTCAGCAAAGTAGCCATTTCGTAGTGCTTAGTATTATCACTATGCTAACATCACACGCGAATTCAATAAATACAAAGCGCTTTGAATATCTATCATATAGTGATCTCTCTCTCTTAATTTTTTTGCATAAAATCTCGTTTCGTTTGAATCACTTTATTCGGTTAACACTGAAGTCCCTGACCCCCCACCCCTCCCACAGTTTAACTATAAGTATTTACAAAATTTATTATTTAATATCTATCACCATGGTATCTTTTATAAATATTTTAATTTTCAACAAGAAAAGCATCTCGCTAGCAACTTGATAACTTTCTTCCATAATTTTATACCTGTCCCCAATTAAAGTTTGTCTCCCCCACCGTAGAATGAAACTAAAATTTTAATAAATTCGAAGAAGTGGTTTCAAGTACAGGAAGTTTGTAACTTTTAGATGCTGTTCCTAGTATCTATTTCAAAGAGAATTTAATATTTGAATATATAAAGGAAGTAGTGTTTTGTAAGCTGCTTAATTTTGGTGTAACTTGTCAACATCGAATTTCATACAACTTCGCCGTTGTTTTGTCCTAGAAGACCTTTGTAAACTGAGCGGATAATTGTAACAGATCTCCTTAATTTCAATTGAACTACTGAAATTATTAATTTATGTTGCAATTTATTTGAATAATATTCATGACGTTAGTTTCGGAAGAGGTAGTGCCATACTGCATAGGAGGAGGTAGTGCCATGCACATGCATGACACTAAATCTCGCTCACACAATACTGCCGTAAAGTGATCTTCAATTTCGCGCGGTTTGTCAGTGGCCGGTGGTCCATTGGGGGGGGGGCGACAATGCATCGGCGTAGTAATTATGTAGATGTTTATTGGGCGACGGTAGTCATAAAAAGGTTTCGATTGTTCGTTTGCCCTGCCATTCATAAAAAAAATCTCATATTCCGATGGAAAGACGTTGAAATTCTACTGATGTTAATAATGGTTGAACAACATGAAAGATTCTCAATAACTTGATATTCGATACAATATGAATAGTAATTATTTATGTAGAGTTATACAAAGCAGTTGAAGCGGGGGTATGGATAAAATATAATAGTTTGGAAATGGGCCGGCTTAAAGCTAATGATTCCTTAATTAACAGTCTCGGCGGTGTACTTGTGAGGGTTCGTGTTAAGGTAATTTTACATGTAACTTGATTCACGTGGTGCTATTCGAAGTAGAGTTCGCTACAGTTTTAGCTTAATTAAATAATATAATTGATATAGATAATTAAAACAACATAGGTGATCCCTCTTACAGCTACGGGTCATAGCTATATTATTATTATTAATTTTAACAGTTATATAATTGTTAATATTCTGTTGTATTATATCCGAATAGGACTCACACGTTTATTATTCGTATAACTCGCAATAATGTTATAACTCTCAATTATGCTCCTAATGCTGCTGTGGTTCCCAACGTCGTGTGAAAATCTGACTCAACCAATTGTGATCATTTTGGTGAACTGCCTTAATATTAGGTTTTTATCAATACGCGACAACTGAATAGCGTTTTATCTTAGTACTAAAATTATAAAATATGTGGAAAATAGTAGATTATACTATCTATAGGTATTATGAAGACTGTCCACAAAACTGTCTACCCGTCATGTGGTCAATGTTCTCAAAAACTCCTTAACGGATTTTGATACGGTTTTCATTAATGGGTATAATGATTTTCGAAGTCTTTCTCGCTTTCTTGTGATATATAAATTGCTGAGGTAGTAATCCGGCTCGTGCTAGTAACGGGCGAAGCCAGAGCGGATCGCTAATGAACTAATAGTTTAGGTAAAATGTGTTATTACGTAGACTAACGAGACGAGGTAATGTGAATGATAAAAAGCCAATATATTTTTAAGTTAGCTTATAACATTTATTGTTCGAGTGCTTTGATCTGAAAAAAGATGTTTTATTAAATAATTCAAGAATTAATTATCACTGTTCTTATTTTAAGTTAAAAAATGACTGGTATTTTGCAATTTTGCAAACAGCCTTATTCAAAAAAATCTAATGACAAATAAAATCAACCAATAACAAAATTTCAGATATATATTGAATAAACAAAAGAATGGCAACTAAACTAACATTCAATTCTTCTGTCGAATAATAATGTTGATATTATGTTAATTTAATTCTGAATGAAACTTAAATCCGAGCTAACTCTCCAACGTTCACATCAATAATTTCTCCATGGAAATGTTTCTAGATTTGAATTTTCAGAATGGCGCTCATATCTAACGTACATTCATATTTACTGGATGTAATAATATTACTCAAAAGAGATTTATCATTGCAGTATTCGGACATAATATTGATACACAAGGGTGACGAGTAGTATGCTATTGGGCAGTCCATAGACATCCACACGAACAGAAGATATACAGATGCATTACACTCGCTTAATCTACTCCTCTCTCTCTCTTCCCCGTCATAAGATATTAGAAGACTATGCAGGAACTTTCCAGTTCCGAATATAATCGAAACAATGTCGCATATTTACTATGTTAAATGATCTCACGAATTACACAGATAAATTAAAATAGGATAAAGTTTACACGGAATACTTTCGATTGGGATAGAAAAATATAAAATAAAAAGTTTATTAAAAAGCAAGGTTTGGTGGTAACCGCTCCCACAGTCGATATATAATTATAGTATTGGCAAAGGAAATATTTAACAAATAATAGACTTTCTATCAATTAAACACAAAGCTACTTTGGCAATCTTTTTCACAAAGAATTTTAATATTAATTCATAAACATAATTATCAAAATCCCCAAAAGAATGTGATCACGGTGATATCAAGGCTGCAAATATTATAACAGATAATTTTATCATAATAATGATATTCCTGACCAATTACGGTCGGTGGTCTTCCAGGTCAAGACACCTACGTAGAATATTCAGGTAATTATAGAGCATAATTGCGAGTGTAAAAGCAATTGCACGCTCAATTTACTCATTCTCTTTAAACTTCTGCATTGGGTTTTTCATTTCCGTCTAAACGGTATATCTGGAATGCTATACGTTACCTTTATTCAAGATTTTCAGTTTAAGGTCAAAATAGTATTGCTGGAGATCAATAAGATCCAAACCAATAAAGTTCAACTGACCTGTTTATTATATTAGTAAAGATTATAAAATGGATACAAGCATAATAGGATGTAACAAACACGATATGCGTGATAGCTGTAAATATGTACTACAACTGTTATTGCGACAGTATAAATAAACGCGTCGTTAGTATTTATCAATACGTATTATAGGCCTTTATAATACGTAGCGTGGACACACAGAACGCGTCACAGAAATCCAGGAGCCGAGGATTACGTCATCCCCGGCTGACATACAAACATGTCATGACAATTAAAAGGCCTTTGTACAACATTTGATAAATAAGTTATCGGGGACCTCCCGCAACTTCAGTTACTTTATAGTAGCCTTAATGTTTGGAATGTAAAACGTCCAATTAAAGCGTGATATAATCTGTGGTAAGTAAAGTTTTTCCCTGTATTTATATACAATTTACATTTTCTTAAAACATATGAATCGATCGATAGTGTCTGAATGTCTTTCTTAAATTCATTACTACCCCTAGCGTATTTTATTTTCATAACAACTACAAAGAACGTACTTAACGTTTCTCTCAAACATAATTTAATTACTCTAATTGATTGCTTAAACTCAATAAAAGCAGTAAGTCTGACGATGATGAAACATATCATATTCCCAATTCGAATCTAGTTCCACCATCTACCGTACTTAAATGATAAAATACCAGATAAAATACGTACCACATTTTTACGCGCATGATTGATGAAAGCGCATTTATTATTCACAAGTTGAAGACGATTTGAATAAATTATCGTACAAACAAGTTTCCCATGGTACTGTATTTATGACGTGTAATTAATCGCGTGTTAACGTTGTAAGCGGTATTTTTTCGAGTTTCCAAATTTGTACAATAAATCGATGAAATGGGCATAACATACAACGATTTGGACTAGTACTTAAAATTTGCCAGGTCTTTTTACTCTACGCGTACCTTATGAACCAACATACAATCTATTATAGCTCATAGTTTATTTGTCAATGTGTTTATCTGAGCTCCTCCTAAACAACTTGATCGATTATCATATTCTGTGTATATTCAGTTAAGATATAAGCATATAATATAACATCTGTGTGACTTGTGTTACAGGTACTACTCAAAGGAAACATAAAGGTTTTCGTTATAGAAATACATAGAATTCTTGTGTTAACATTCACGACCATTTTTTTGCTTTTTGTGCAAGTTTCCTCGGGTACCATCTCGGCAGGGCTAATGCGGAGATGTCGGACTTCAGCCAACTAATACCACACGGTGTTCCTTCACAGAAGTCAGCGCCCAGGGCCTCAAGTATACCCTAGGATATGATGAGCCCTGAAGACCCTGGGAGACTATTTTTTTTAAAACGATCAAACAGAGCCTTTTACGACAACATCCACATAATTATTATGCCGATGAATTGCCCTCCTTCTCACCACCAATGGGCCACCGGTTACTCACCAACTGCACGTAACGCGACATTGAAGATGTCACTTACGGCGGTATTATGTGAGCGAGAGGTACTGCCTCCTCCTATACAGCATGGCATTATTAGGAACAGGTAATCCTCTTCCTAATAACTTAGACCACCTGTTGCCCGGTCGGTGGCACCGGTAAGAGCAAAAGAGAGCCTAGCCCCTCCAGCTAGAGAGGTGCGAAACACATCGTACCACCCGCTTCGGACTGCTTATAATAGGGCGTAGGGCAGCCCAACCCAGCGCCCCGCAGGTCATCGATCACGAAGGACGGGCATTCATGACCTAGGTGGGATTCGAAATCTCTAGCGTAAAACGCGAACGCTCCGCCATGTTACAGTTCCAACGTGTTCCAACGTTTTATTCCGTCAGTTTTAAACTGGAATAAGAAATAAAGTTTTGTGTTGGCGGTATCAAAGACCATCTATTTTTTCAATTGGAGGTGGCCAAGGAGCAGCAGATGGTTGCACTATATTGATGACAACCGACGACTCGTGGTGATTACCAACGCCTACAGACGGAATCACAACAGCACATGCAAATGAGTTGCGTTTTTTTTTTCATTCTTTATAACTTTTTTTTTTATTTTCATTCACAAACCATACCTCGAATACACATGATGCGGACTATTGGTTAGCTCAGTTGGTTACGTGGCGGATACAGTACGCATGATGCGACGACGGTTGCAGTATCGAATCCAGGCTTAGTCATTGATGTATAATGTATATATTACGTATTTCTATTCTCTATAGGTATACATTTTTATTAAACAATAAATATTTTTCCGTTGTCTAAAGAACATGTAGCAAAATCCAAAATAGCTTCATAGGAGTAATCCTCCTCACAGTAATGTGAGTGCTACTCGAAAGACGACTCTAAGTTTGGGTGGAAAGTTGGACCACGCAGTTGAAGTGGGACCGACACCGTAGAGACAGGGACGATTCAGCGTTCTGATCGATATGAATTTAGTTATAATTAATTAAAGTAAGTCAAGACCGAATTAAATAGCAAATTACTATACCGTATTTTAATGAGTCTACGTATTATTAAATGTTATATTTGATACCTATATTTTTCTAAGTAATTTTTTACTTAAGAACATCACGTAATACGATATTCTTCGATGTAATTGATATAATTATTTAGTAGAAGCATTAAATTTGAGACTTGTATAGGACTAAAATATTTTTAATTGCTAGCATTTACCCCCAACTTAGCTCGCATTACAACGATCCTCCATAATCATTTTTAAATAAAATTATCATATATCCTTCCTAACACATCAAATATATTGTATTGTGAATTTGTGAGCAAAGTTTCATGATAAACGGAATGTGAATATGTAACAAATAAATTTACACTAATGATGATAAGCAGTTTTTCTCACAACACAATGCCCCTTATGTCCTTTAGCAAAATGGTAAATCCGTAACATAACATTTGTCCGTAACATTTGTCTTACACATAATATCTGACTTATCAGACCACGTTAGTCTAGCCCCGTGCCTATTACCTTAAGGGTTTGTGTTAGGGATACTTGACAGCGGAAATATATTTAATTAATGTATGTTTTATAAATGTGTATTATATAAATACATACAGTACATAGGTAAACATCCACGAACTGGGCGCGATTCGAACCCGCGACTTCTGATGCAACGCCGCCCAAACTTATCCAAGCTATGGTACCCACTGCGCCAGTCGAGCGTCAATTGTATGTATGAAGTATATGTTTCCACAAATTCTTGTGCACTGTAATTATTAGAAGAGTAAATGAGTTTCTGTCATAATCAGCCAAGAGGGGGTTAAAGGTAATTAAACTATAGATAAATAATATAATAACACTTCCTAAATTTTATTAATCTCCATGATATTTAATCTTAGTACAGAACGAAAAAACTTATTTAAACATTGTTGAAATATGTGTGAATTAAAATGGACAAAAAATGAATTTTGTGCACCAGGACAATTTTAATCTCCTAACTGGCGCACCGTCGTATTTTTCTTTTCGGTTGACTGTATTTGAAGCCGGTTCACTTTTTTCTTTTTTTTTTTTTTTGAAAAAACAAATACACTAGGTAATTAACCGGTTTTGAACTTTACACGAAAGATCCCTGTCTTAGAATTTCAGTTTTTATATTTGTAATTATATACTTTTATTTATATTTGTCATCAAAAACGTATGTATGCTCAGGAAATTCAGGAAATGTTCCCCCCTGTCGCACTCCTCGGTACAATTGGATTGCCCTTGTTTCATCTCCCGGAATCAGAACGGATATATAAGCAGCGTCGCACAATGCTCTCAGTACTTCGAGGTATCGCCAATCGACCTGACATCGCTGTAAAGGTATCAGAACAGCTGAGGTTCCGACAGAGTCAAACGCTTTTTCATAGTGTACAAAGGCAAGGCACAGCGGCTGATTGTATCCATGTGTCTTTTCTACAATCTGCCTAGTGGTGAAAATGTGGTCCATGGTGCTAAATCCTCTGCGAAACCCAGCCTGTTCCGGTAGCTGGAATTTGGAATTCGTCAAGTATTGTGGTGAGACGATTCGTCAAGACTCTTGAGAATAACTTGTAAATATGGCGAAGAATTGAAAGTGACCACTTTAAGTAAGTAAGAAGTAATTTGTCTCCCATCTTAAAATTAAAACAACGTCACTTCCAAGCCATGCCTTGGGAGGTTCACCCCGCTGAAGGAAAAAATTAAAAATCTTTTTTAGCTCTCGTAGCAAAGGTTCGCCTCCTGCCTTAAGAAGCTCTACTGCAATTCCGTCATTCCCCGGAGCCCTTCTAACTTTAAGCTGCCAAAGAGCTAGATTAATCTCACTCAAGCTGACATCCGGAAGATCGCCTCACAAATGTCGTGTCAGGCTTACACGCGGATCGTTGTTCAGGCCATCGGGATGAGGAGCGTGCGACGTATATAACTTGCTATGGAGAGCTAAGATAAGGTCTCAGGCTTAGAAGAAACTGTACCCCTGAACACGTACTAACTTTTGTCAGATATGTTCTTCCAAGCTTCTCCGCAAAAACTTTCGACCCTCTATTCTGCTCTATCGCTATTTCCATTGCGTATTTGAGCAGCGAAGGTTTCGGCGTATTAGTCTGCGGATTTGCTTGGAAACAAGCTTCACATCGGCATATGTAATATATTTAAGTGTTCTCCCTTCCTGCTCGTATACTTACTCCTACAGTATCCTTCATCCACGTCCCGCATGCAACCAATCACGCCACTCGTGGTCTCACGACGCATGTAGCACATGGAACCGGTTTTTTAATTCCATTCGAAGTTTTTCGGTACCTACCGTGGTTCGCCGGAAGTTAGGTCAGAATGTTGACTGTTCTAAACGGACACACTCGCGTCGAAAGCCTATATTAAGAGAGCCTCCAATCGATCGGTGATCACTTCCAGTTATAAACCTGTTGATCACATCTCTAAACGTATGCTTTCCGTTCGTCATAATAAAGTCAATCGCATTCCTTGTTACAGTATCGGGGCTCTTCCATGTCCACTTCATATGGGGCCATTTCTTAAAATAAGAGTTCATTAAGAAGAGGCCCTCTTTCTCGAGGGAGTTTTCTAGCATTTGACTCCGTGTGGTCCCAGGCCATTTCGTACTTTGGTATTAAAGTCCCCCATAACAACATCAAAGTGGGCCTTACAGGAGTTATATCAGGTCTCTGAGCCATCCTCATAAGTTGCAGCCACGTTGCCATCTGAATGTGTCGAGGTTGTAGCTGTATCACTTTGAGTCTGTATCTCTTAGTGCGTTAAGTACGAGATACGCCACCCTAATCGACACAATAGAGATATCGAAGATGGTACCTACGAGGGACTTATTCACGAGAAATCCCACGCCGCCTTGTGATGGAGTGTCGCATTCCCTGAAGTGGAATAGGTGACCCGATGAGAGTTTGGTGTCTTTACCTTGTCTTCCGAGTTCACATAACCCCAGAACGTTTCCCAGTTCCACCTCCATGTCAACTAAGTCGAAGCGTTCATCAGTTATACGTAGCCATGTCAAATCGGTGGTAGCGATACATAGCCCGAAGATTCTTAGCACCCCTTGCTCCACCGTTACCGTGACCGCTACCGTACTAGTGGAACTACCTGGAACTCTCTAAAAAAAATTAAGCTTATCGTTCGCCGGCCACAAAATAAAACGGCCCTGTTTTTTAATATGGCTAGACGTAATGAAATACGACAATTTATACTATCCGACTGCGACATATCGACGCGGCGTATGTTAGTGTGTTACCCTATTTATAAAATATGATTCTCTATGCTATGCTAATACCATATATCGCATTACCACGTACGTCGGTAGCATTGATTTATTTAAAACTCCGAATTGATTTATGATTACTACAAAATTTTACAATAACTTATCTGTGATAGTGACATAACAGTATAAAAGAAATCGAAGTAGTTGTAGGCGCTATAACCCGGTTTTGAGAATCGAAGCTTCCGAGAGTATAATTTAGGTGTATTATATTATGTACGTAATGTGTACTTTATGATTGATTGTCCATTAGTTTTAAAGACAAAGAACATAAAGTAAAATAAACTGCTTGCAGGCGTTGTTTCTGATATACAATCTTGTGATAATAGGGTCAAGTAATTTTTATATTTACTATCTATATACTCTTTTACCCGCCAAGTGAGAGAGACGTTAGATAAATTCGTTGTCTTTCTGAAATAATATTTATAAAACAATACTAAACGAGTCAGTCACTGTTTGTATGTTATTTATGCCATACGATACCTCGGTATTGTATCCATTGCAGCAGCCCAATACGTTATAATTTTAAATGTGTTCCTCTATATTAAGCAATTGATTTTTACCCTAAACAAATTTTACGCTAAAACCTTAATGGGAGTCGTTCGATCCATGGAGGAGAGCGCATGGAAATCCGTTCAGTAGATTAAAAAAAAATCGATGACATAAAAACAGACAGGTTTTAGGGACTTTGTTTTGTAATACAATAATATATAAATATAAAAGGATTTCCCCATAATATTTCGACAATGATCAATCGATTACGATGACGTACAATTTAATTGATTAAAATTATTAAAGTTAGAAAATATTCTTTACGTAATTTCCCAACCGCTAAAGTCTATTATAACATGGATATTAAATTTTCATCGAAAACGTTAAAAATCAGGTTGATGGCGTTAGCGGCCTCTATAATTAATTAATAATCAACACCTGTCATGTTGTCTCATAAATCAGTGAATTTTAATGGCTCTACAGTGTGAACTTCAACGCATTACAATGCTTTGTAGAAATACATTTATTATAGAGAATCCGCTGAACTCTATCGGTTGCAGTATCCATTTATACATGCATTGTCTCGATACTAGTGGATATACTGGCGTGAAGAGCTACGCGCATTTACTGGGAATTATAATAATCTGTGAAACGTACTCGTTGACCACAGTAAGTAGGATGTTAATGAGTACTGGAAAAAACTTGCTACATACATTATTATTAATCTCATATATAAAAGTCCCCAAAAGTTCGTCTGTGTGTGATCGATTTTCTCAAAATCTACTGATACTAATTTTCATGTAGTTTTAGCTCATGGATAAAGCGTCTCCGGGTGAAGGTTTTATTGTATAATTTGTTAGGGTACTCACGGGCGAAGCCGGAGCGCATCACTTGTTATAAATAAGCTTAACATAGCAGCTATCTCTATCGGACATAATCATGATAACAAACAAGAGCGTGTAATTTAACACCAAAGCTATAGGGAGGACATGGCACTACATCTTCCTATGCAACGGAATGGGGCCGGCACGACCGGGGATGTACCTCTCGCTGACATAATACCTCCGCAAAGTGACATCTTCAGTGCCGCGTTTCGTGTAAGTAGCCGGTGGCCCATTTCAACGCATCGGTATAGTAATTATGTTGACGTTCATTGGCGTCGGTAGACGTAAAAAGGCTCCGATTACGCGATTGCCCCCTATTCCAAATATAAAAATAGTGTAAGACAGATAAATTTCATTCAATAATGTAGAACATTCCTAAGCGCAAGCTCTCTGGTTCTAACATGTGAAGGGATCTCGAAAATGCTAATGATGACTCACGTGATTACTTTACGCATCCGGATCTGTAAGATGAGTTATTGTTAACATTAACAGTATCATAACAGAAAAAAGTTTACAAAAAAAGTTTACAAAAAAAGAAACACAAAGGTCATTGTACCGCTTCACCTACTATTGCGAACCACATCGTTTGCATTGTTGAGCGTGGAACCTGTGTAAAATTCTGACATGTGCCACCTTTCGCCAGTAAAAGCAATAAATTAGCACCAGGTGCGTAATTCAATATTTACAATAAGATGTCTTGTGCCGTTAAATGCCAATAAAACATATTTATTTGACAACTCGCATGTTTGCTAGTCACTGGCATCTGCCGACTGAACTTACAACTTTAGCGTATTTAACACGTCGAACACATAATAATACGACCGTAGTCAATTCTTAATGCTTTCTTTGAAGAATATGGCTATGTTATATAGCTTTAGCGTAGATAGAGCGCAAACACTTTATTCTTGCATTTTTTAATTGCAGACTTATTTGCATTACAAAAATGTCAGTAGTGAACTTATTGAGAATTCACGCCCGGAATCGAACTAAAGGATTGTGTACTTCTGTCTGAAATTTTGCAGTCAGAGCATTCCAATTTTACTGTTATAATTCTTTCCTCACACAATGATATCTGTGTGTGTCAGTGAAAATTTCTATTTTCCCTTTTCCTTATTTTAATCTTACTATGTAATAGTGCTTGTACAATTTGGCGACGCTGCCAATGTATATCCGTGAGATATCTGCTACGTTTTCCAGTATGATAAGCTTGACTGCGTTATTGGCGCGCTTTGGTGTCCCGATGAGCTATTGGCCGATAAGTTGCCAAAAGCCAAATACTTTTATAGATTTAAACAATTATAATTTAATTATCGCGATATCTGTACTAATATACAAGGACATGGTAAAACAACAAGTGTGTCTTATTTATAATTAATTTGTTAGAATTTCTGCAGTGTAAAGTGACATCTTTGTTCTCTCGATTCGTGCGGTTTGTAGGTCGGTGGTAACTATGCGGATTTTCATGGTTAGTTTGCCCCATTATACTTTGAACAAAATTGAAGAGAGTGTAAGTATTTCCTTTAAAATCTTGATGGTGTCATTAAATTTAGTGGCGTTAAAATTTATCACCAAATACACCCAAATGTAAGGAATATTAAAATTTATGGGCACTTGACTGTAAGACCGGCAAATCAAACAGTAATTTACTAAGACAGGAAGCATTAGCGTCTTCATCCCATGTCTCTGCTTTGTCTCGAGGTCGTAATAGGAAAATGGAAAAGGAATGAACGGAGGCTGCTGTCTACGGACAGTTCCGCCGTGACTTTGTTGTTTCTATTTCATTTTTCATTCAACTTAACAGAACTCTCTCAAGAATAAACGAGCTTTGAAAAATAAGAATCAAAAGTAACGGCATCCAGTGCAGAACAATTTAAAGCGGAGGACGCTCAATTAAAAATAAATTGTTCCAGCTAAGGAACAAGCAAATTTAATTGACATTTGGTCACTACAATAGCCTGTTTCATATGGTTTGGTTCTATTTTACTCAAAGACGGCACTGTGCATGGGTTTCGTTTATTATGTATTGGCTTACATAGTCAAAATTACATGTGTTGGTAGGTATTCTCACCTATCAACACATGTAATGCCCTCCCTTTTTCCCGCCAAGTATAAAAGTTATTTTCGCTAACTTACGTAACTTTTAGTTTCACTATTATTATTTTTTTTTGTATACAGGGTAAACAAATCAAAGAAAACCGGCACCCATGAATATCCACATAGGCATGCCGACGTTTTGCCCTCCTTTCCTCTTCTCCAAGGGCTGCTCACAAGCCGCACGAAACGCGACACCGAAGAAGACACTATATGTCGATCGGTATGTTATGAGCGAGATGTACCTACCCGGTTATGCCGGCCTAATTTCACTGGAATGTAGCATGACACTACCTCTTAATATACTTTGCCAATTACAGGATTTGATAAAGTAACAAATTAACAAAATGAGCCAACTTTACTAACCTCAGTTCAGACGAGGTGTAAAGTTTAGACTGCAGTCCAGCAATAGCATTTGGTACATCTTACTAAAATAAAATATTTATATATTATTATGTTTTTAATATTCATATTATTTTCAGAGAGGCCTTTGCCCAGCAGAGGAACATGCTATTAATAATAATCATAATATTGTATTGCATACGGTGGTATGCAATGTATAAATGTGAACGCAAATAAATTTGCAAAAGGAGTTCAAACGAGCAGTGGAGCCTTAATTAGTGCTTATAAATATGGACAGAATCAGGGGCTACAGAAATGCGTGTCGCCCGTTTACCCCACTCCACGAAATGGGACATGCATAAATTCGCACGTGCAAAACGAATGCATAGAAGTCACTTTACGCCTACATTATAAGCTTATCAAATGACGGGGGCCAATGGACACTGAAGCCTTACGCCTCGTTGCAGTACCAATTGACATATCTATATAGTTTATGATATTTTTTCCATGTAGCTAGAAATTCTCAAAACAGGGTTAAATTTCCACTTAATTATTCTTTACAAACGAAGTTCTTATTTGAAAAATAAATATTATTGTGATTCCACCGCAATCACACATATGAAGAGATTAAATAATGTGGAGGAAGTAAGACTAGTAAATGAGGTCCGCAACCAATGACCAATGACACTTGGTTCGCCCCGCCTATATCTTTAGGGATCTGACAAAAGGATATGATCCCGTTTTAATTTTTTTTAAAATCTTCAGGAATATTGGCTGTGATGGTCATTCCTATAGACACTTATTATCTGCGCTGGACTAAATAATATACTGCACAAGTGTTTTTGTGTGTGTGTTCGTGTGCGTTTGTGCGTGCGTGCGTGCGTGCGTCTGTGTGTGTGTGTGTGTGTGTGTGTGTGTGTGTGTGTGTGTTTGGGTGCGTGCGCTTGTGCGTGTGCGTGTGTGTGTGCGAGCGTGTGTGCGTGCGTGTGTGTGTGTGTTTGTGCGTGTGTGTGTGTGTGTGTGTGTGCGCGCGCGTTTTGTGTGTGTGTGTGTGTGTGTGTGTGTGTTTTATTTTATACATAATCATTGAATACATACAAATGTATTATTGTTGTCATTATATTGTCATGCGCTTTGTAGTAAAGTCTCGGTGAGCGAGTGTTGACTCGCACGTGGCCGGTTTTTGTATGCGCACACATAAATCAAATTACGGTAAAAAAGGAATTATGCATTGAAAATATATTTAATTTCGGCGTTGAAAAATGTCAAAGACGTTAATTTATATACGAAAAAAGCAAATTTAAAAAACTCGGTTATCTTGTAAAGGGTTAATGCTGAAGTAATCGAGTGTCATTACTCGGCTATGAATAAATTACAACTTTCATGTTCCACTCAAAGCGGGTGTCAGTGACAAGCAACAAACGATCAGCGATTATGAATAAAAATTTGCATGACTAATTATCCTTATATAAATTGACTGGCGAAATTTACAAGGAAACTGAAAGGATAGTTTTATCGCAAATTTTGCATAGTAATTTCAATATATAGCATATTATAGCGAAGAGGAACCTCTTTCCTCTTGTTGTGAGCTAAGTTAGTTTAAGTTTTTTTTTACTGTCAAGGTGAAGAGCCCTATATATCACGACAATGCCCTTGTCACTATTAAGAAAAGCCAATATACATATTAAAGTATACACTACATGATATTATTGTTTTCCATATTTTATTTGTTCAGAGGAAGCCTATTCAGAATGTATGGTGAAGCATGAGCAATGGGCTATGCTATAGTCTCTTTTAAATATAGTAGTGTAGTAGTGCTACAAATAAAATTTTGATGCGTTACCTGCTTAAATTAAGGACTTGAATCCTATTTTATGCCACAGTACGTAGTCTAAGAGAGCGGGCAAAATTCGCCATTATATCACAACCCGCCCCACGCTAAAATTGTTCCGTTCTTTGCCAGCGACAAAATAACTTTGTAAGGTGCGGCTTTTGAGGCGATAAAAATATTATTAAGTATCGCAATATTCTTTTTTAAAGTACAGCTAATGTCATTATTAGTAACACTCAAAAAATTACAATTAGCGTTGTACATTTCATCGTTGTATGTAAATTTCATACCATGCAAGTTTCGCATTAAAACTATTTTATAAAATTATTTGTTTACAATAAAACTACTTTTAGGGATTTTATCTCGGTTTAATGAATTATTTATGTAGCCCGACGTTTCAGAAGCTTTACAGCAACCTGGTTACCAAATTAGTTCTCTTGTAATGTTTGACATTCGCGCAAACTTAAGACATCAATTATTTGTTTTCCACTCGAAAACTATAATCGGCTAGTCGAATAGTACATGTAGATACGTAATCGTCACATATTTATGTTTATAGTATTTTCATAGTCTTTTGTTTTCATGATAAAATATGGATGCACTCCGAGCCACGTGCTGACTGCAGATGCTCATGCACATACGACGGCTATGCAGACTAGGCCACTTGTCTGTCTCCTTCGCCCGAGTCTAGAGCAGATTAGGCAGCGAAATATGGAGAAAACTATTTATTTCTAAAGAAAGTTATTATATAATGTTATTATGTTAAAAAAATAGGTATCACAATGCAATATAACTACAGCATAATAGCGACACAGGTCGAGAGGACTCTATAATATCCAACGCATTGCAGAGTTTTCTCGGCACGGTATATGGTGGCACACTGCGTCTTCATAACATAATATACGTAGGTTATCGTGTCACAGTTTTTCATATCAAACTTCCACGAAACGGCTCATTTTCTTTATATATTTGGTATTTCCACGGAATCAAAACTTAAATGTTTATGAACATGCACGCAGAGTTAGTGTTGTTCCAATTAGTGTTATAAAACATGATAATAACCAGATGGCCAATTCACTTTGTCCGCTTTATGGTACTTCTAAGAATTCCATCGTTATTTTGTGTAAACCTTTCTCGCTAATTCTGAATCATTATCTATTTGCTAATTCCACTTATTCTACTAACATAATAAATTCGCAAATTTGTTTGTATATTTTTCAGTAACGGAAAAGCGTTTGAAGAGATTTGGATGAAATTTAGCACCAATATAGATAAAAATTTGTAAAAAATAAAAGCAACATTACACCCGAAAAAATATACTTGAATATATAGGTGAAATTGCAGGGCACAATTAGTGATTGATAATATTATGTATAATAATACTTTATGAATACGAGTACTTATACGCCATAAATCTTGTTCTTTTAGCCAACTATATCAAGACAAATACCGAATGAAGTTAACAAATTTTGAACCTCACCGAGAGATCATAATCAATACTTTATCATAAATTGGAGTTCGCTTCAAGAAACTCATACAATTTCCTGACCCCCAGCTTTGAGCTTTGTTTTGACCGACAAATTGGACACCTGAAATCCCAGACTTTCTCGCTGAAAGCACAAACAAATACAAGTTTGAATTATACCTCGATGCAAAATTGTCTACTTATTATTTATCAGATAAATAAGCGGCTCAACATTGTCTCGGATGGATAAATTGCCATCATTCGACCAAGTTACTGCGCTCGTTAATAATTAATATTTGTCAAAATGACATAAGCATTATCGGGAAGACTATTAGTCAAATTTTGTAACTATTTTACACAACGTATAAATTATTACATGTGTATTTGATAACACAAAGCACACAACACATTTATCATCAATATCAAAATATACTATCAACAATTATCATCAATATCAAAATATACTATCAGTTACACAGTTGAGTAACGACTGTAAATCGCCAATTTTTTTTTATAGTAGGGGGGGACAAACGAGAAATCGGAGGCTTTGAACGACTACCGACGCCCATGAACACGGGCGTAACTATGCTGAAGCGTCGCCCTCCTTTTAACCCCCTCAATGGGCCACCGGATACACAAAAGCCACACGGACGCGACACCATAGGTGTCACTTTACGGCGGTATCAAGTGAGCGAGAGGTACCTCCACGGGTCGTGCCAGCCCATTTCGGTTGCAGTCATGCACCATCCAGGGCACTACCTCCTCCTATGCAGCATGACACTATCTCTTACAAAATGATAGCTTAAAAAACTTCAACCTCCATTTTAAAGTAGACGTCGATATGAACTTGCTAGTGTTAAGTTAGTTGACAAACTAGTATTAAAAAAATATTTACATGTTAGCCTCGGCTTTCTTCAAGTAATGTTATAAGAATATCCACGTAAAGAGAAAACGATGCAGTAAGGTATAATCATAGTTATTACTTATTATTAGTAGAATTATAATAATTATATTATATTTTTATAGAAATATAAAGTAGTTTGGAATGTATCAGATATGAATGTATCAAAAATAAGTGAAAATATAATAAAGTGCATAAATAAATAATGAATAGAAATCAAGATTTTATTTTATCTTATTATATAATACAATTCTTACTTGAATACGGTATCAGCTCTAATGTAGTAATGACAACACCTCAAATTGTTATTTAAAAACTATAAAATGTTACGATTTAAACACTATGTTACTATCACTTAGCTTATTGATTTAAGACTGCACTGATGAACAGATTTAGGTACAAATACATTTGGTTAACATGATTATCTTCCCCTAATCGATTGTAATGTTAAATCGCGAATGTACTACGGCTTGCCATCATATGATTAATATATGGAGTGATGGCAGGTTGCCAGACTATGGTTTATATATCAATATAATATATTATATAGCACTCTTCTCTGTAGGTGTACAATAATTTTCCCTGGAAATAACTTTATCTTCAACTCCAGTTGGCAGAAAATATGATAGAATTACAGCGGCATGCTCTCCATCACAATTGTGTTAACTCGGTAACATCTTAAGGAGGATAAATGGTTTCGTTTCGACCGATCTCAACTATCTATTACTCTTTCCGCCGATTCGCTACTTCCTTTTGGGACGTTTTGCTTGGCGCTTTTTCACTTTTATTATTCCAACAATTGTCAAAAGACGAGGTATGCTGTTATTTTTATTGCATGTTGATTGGGTTTTCTTTTTGATTACCTTTAGCAAAGTTGACTGCACATAAAACCTGGATGTTTTTTTTTTTCCACCCAAATACTAGTTGAAATTTATAACTCAAGCTAAGAGTTATAGCCTTTACAGTAATGTCTATATTTGTATTTTTTAGATATATATCAGCTTTTAAAGGCATCTACGTAAAAATGAAAAGACAACTGAAAATTAAACTCAGAAGTTAATACAATAATTTTAACAACATAGTGCTTATGTAGTTCTTTTTGCAAATTACAATAAAACATCTGTAGTAATATTAGACTGACAACATAAAGAAACTAGGTCATTATACAGCTACCAGTAAATGTAAAATAATAATTCACTGAGACTTTTCCAAGTGAGTTAAAAAGATTTTAGTTATAATAACTTTGTCATGTGCAGGAACCACCGCCGTTACTTACGCTTCCCTGCAACCAGACTACTTAATCTAGTAGATGTTAGAATGACATTTAAATATATAATTTTACGTTTAGAACAGGGACGCTTACATCATTTAAACTGTGGTAATATAAAATCTGAAGATTTTTTTTATTAAAAAATCTTTACTGTTCCGATGCAATAGTCTACATAAATGTTATTTGTATTTGTTAGCCGAATTCTTCATTGCCTTTTTAGGCTTCTTAACACAAGTAGCCGTAAATTCCGCATAACCATCCGGTTTCATCCTAGAGATGTAGTAATAATTCTATTATACTTTCCACGCTGATATAGCTTCATAGAAAACAGTAAATATTAATTGCTTTACCTCTTGAAATGAAAAGAGATAGGAAAATAATTGAGGCTAGACCGTGAATAAGAGAGGTTAAATATAAAAGTTTGCCGCAGCTGGTTCAAACCTGAAATTGCCTTGGCTTCTACTCGTAGTATTCATTGTGATACATTTGTCTGTTCGTCAGATAATAATATAATGAATAATTTAACGTCTAACTATTTCGCTATAATCTAATGTCGCTCCTGCTCCAGACACGCCAGAATATATGAAAATATCTTTGCCATTAAAATAAATCTAAGAAATTTCACCATGCTACTAAAATTGTGGTAGTAAATTCAATAAATTTTGCTTACTATTAATAAGAGGTATTGCCATGCATTGCAGCCGATTTGGGCCGAAAACAACGCCGAAAAGTGACATCCTCGGTGCATCGTTTCGTGCGGTTTGTGAGTCGCAGGTGACCCATTGGAGGGAAAGAGAAAATGAGGGCAACGCATTGGCATGGTAATTATGCGTATGTTCATGGGGGTCGGTAGTCGTAAGTGACCTGTGATTATTCGTTCGCCCCCTATTTCATAATAAAAAAAACCTAGAAAAGATTTAATTTTATTGCTCACCAGTAATGGTTTTCTATTTTACTTATTGAGACAGATTTGATACTTCTTTTGAATGAAATTTTTCAATCTTCATTTTAAATTTCAAATTGCATTTACTGGAATAGAAAGCAAAGTTGAGAAAAAATCAGAACTGCATCTCAGCTTAGATATTTTAGTACGGCTTAAAGCGTTCTTAGCAATACTTTACAATTCCGCCTAGTACAAATTATTTTTCTTTGAAATACCCATCTTTATTGTTAAGGAAAACTGTTTGCAACTTTACAGGCGGGTGTTTCGTGTTATGAATAAATTACAAGTTTCCTTAACACTTTGGCCACAAAGCAGAACGATTAGCATAATAAATATTAGCTGTTGTTAGCGGTTTCACATGCTGACAGGTCCTAGATGCTAAATCTAGGACCTGGTATGTGAAGCCGCGTATATAAACTTATATATGCGGTGCTCCATTTGAAGAAGGTATATGTCCCCTTTTAATTATGGAACGTCATAATGTTTATATACCTTTAATCTTCTCACTGACTTCTGTGAAGTATGTGTGTGGTCGCCAGGTGATTTTTGTCGGTTCAAGTTCGATACATATAATATATACACATGAGCCCAATCGAGATGGTACCCGAGGAGGTTTTCACATGTTAAAAAATTTAGTTGAACACAATTGTATGTAGATATACAATGGAATCGAAATGTGTAGCCTTATATTAAACAGGTACATTAAATTATTCGTAGTATTCTGTCTTTCATTTTTCTAGTAGCTCTGTTTTTTTTCACCTACAAGCATGTCATCTGTTAACGGTCCTTTTCTGCTTTCTGTAACGCAAAAATAACACTTGGGAAAATCTGGTTACTTTAAAATCACATGCTTCAATATTGTTTATTTGTTTAGATCTACAGAATCCTTTTTCTTTTTTTAATCTTTATTTAAAGGATATATATACATCATAAGGTTAAG
This sequence comes from Eumaeus atala, assembly GCA_017140195.1. NCBI lineage: Eukaryota > Metazoa > Arthropoda > Insecta > Lepidoptera > Lycaenidae > Eumaeus > Eumaeus atala. The sequence goes on from JAFELO010003136.1 coordinate 226,385, forward strand.
TCAGCCTACAAAAACTCTTTCTTTGGTGCCAAATAAATATTTAGTAACGAGTAATATATCACAAATTATATAGTTAGTTAGTATAAACGAAATTAATAGATATATATTATATAACAGACGCATAAAATTGCATATCGTTACGAGAAAAACAAATCATATGCAGAGAGCGAAGATAGGTGGAAACAAAGTTTCGCGTGCAAATGCATTTATATCGCAGTACATTCGCCGATTTTCCGCATTACGTAACATAATCGCTTCTAAACCTCAAACTTCCTGGCTCAACGCCTAACCGGGACCCGCCAGGCCAAAATATTTTCATGCTATCTTGCCCTCACGGTTTAAATATTCTCGGCAGCAAAATTTTCGTAAATTTGACAACGTTACGTTGAATGTTGATTGCAGATTTGTGATTTCACTAGACTTTATATAATTATTATGATTAGTATTCCGAGTTCACAAAAAAATTGAATGAATTATCTTTAATAATTTTTATACTATTGCCTTTGATTTATACGACTGCGTTATCGCTAATTCAGCTAAAACATACACAGAAATATACAGGAGTTCCTGAAACTATTTACACAACATTGAAATCTACTTTAAAACAGAGGCATTGAAAAGCTTTCTAGTTAATAAAAAACTATTTAAAAACGAAAAAATGGAAAAGTGTTTTCATTGTTTTTGTTTTTAACATTATGTAGGCTCGAACGGAGAGGTTAACAAGTATTTGTTAGTACTTATCTGCTTAATTATTTTTTGTCCTATATTTTTTAAAGAACAAAGGTCATTAAGGATAAACAAGCAGATAAGGTTTTAGAGACCATCCAATAATTACATCACGCAATACGCTTTAGATGGAGGGTGCGAGACGATAACTAGTGTCATATAAAACATGAAAAAGCACATTAGAATCTTCCTGTTTTTTATAGTAGACAAGATATTATATTGCTTTTTTATAAACTGAAAGCCATTGAAATCGTTTTTACAGTTTATTTTTATAATTATTATCCCTAGTGCACTGAACAATCGATATTGTAAATTTGTAATGAATGAACAATAGAGCAAATAGGTCAAACTTCAGAACAACTTTAGGATTTGCTCGGTGAAACCATCGCAACTATGAAACTAACCCGACGATCGTTTAGCAAGAGAATTAAGTCCGTTCGTGTTGTGTAAATTTAATGTACAATGTAGTCGGTAAGGTAGGTAAGGTACCATACATAGCTTAAAATTATATATCAAATCAAATAATGTTAGGGTACATTTAAGAGATCTAAATGACGCCAATTTCGTCCATTTTGGATATGAGACCGACACAATATAACCACAACAGCCACGTTGTTGATATTTATTTTCATTAGTAAAGGATATTGTACAGTATTAATGGACAAATGGATGAATCGGAGCCTTTTGATAACCATTTGAGCCTTCGATTGCCAGCTAAATTTCGGTTACAGCAAAACTTTATTTAGAAGAGCCACCTGCGCACGACATATTATAGTTCACAACTGTGTGCGATACAAACACACTCTCTGTTCCCCATTCTCCTATTCCAATGGGACGGCAGAGCGATACAACCGGATAGAAAGAAGTGTAGGGCCTAAGCGGACGGCTTAAAGTGCTCTCCGAGACACGCTGTTGTGATATCTCCAACTTCCTGATGTACTGGTCCTGCCCGAGATCTCGCCTTTCTGGCTCTGAACATGCTTACTACGAGGTAGATAAAGTTACATAGAACACAATTGTAATGCAGACGTGTTGTGCCCCATCACTTCTTCCATACGAGTATAATGGGCTACCGAAAACTGCATAAAAACGCGACCGTCGCAGGTGGAATCACTTAAACATGATGTACCACCGTGGTCTTGTGCATGGCAGTTACAATCATATTATTATTATTATTGACGAACAAGAAAAGAAATAGAATTTTTTATTTACTGATTAAGTGATTAAGTAACAGTCATCAACGTGTGTTATGTAATTAGTAATAATAGAAGAAGAAACTTACTTTTTTCCATCTTTTGAAAACTAAGCAGATGTAGTAGTAATTAGTAATGGACTGTCTAAACCAGAAATATATTTTATTGGTACAAGATTTACGTTCTCACCCCCTTTACATATACATTATGAGGAAACGGAAGTGTTATAGATCAAAGGGGATTTAGCTCTGACCTCTCGAGTTAATAGACCCGTAAAAATAACTCAAGCATTGTCGCTTGTAGCTAGCATGTTGTACCTCAGTGTTCACCATTCTTACATCTAAAACAATGTTGGGATTTATTACAATGAAATTACTTTTACGGATTCTACCGCGGCTTATATAATTATTTGACTAACCCGACGTTTTAGAAGCTTTACAGCAACCATAGTCTCGGGTGGACTGAGATTAGAGATGTCCTGACACTATAATATACAAATATAACCTTACTTATACAGGAGTGATCGAATTATCCCAGGGTTTATTACAACATAAATAAGTGTGCTTCAAAGTGCACACTTCTTGAAGGCTGTCCTAGCTCTCACATCAATTTCATCAAATAACGTAATATGGTCGCATAAAGCGGCACTGGCTGCCTTTATCAGGCAATCTCGGTGTAATCCGCAGTTAGATTGCATTTCCTTATGTGCAACGTGTGGAGTACTTGTATAGTCTAAGAGGAAGTCTATATTGATTATTTGCAAACTTGTTCGATATTATTTGAAACCGTATAAATCCTATGATTAATAATACTCTTATGTTACTAAATGAAATTACTGGTTCAAGTAGCTAAAGCTTTGCGTTTCCTAGGGAGTGTTAGGGAAAGCTACTAGGGAGAGTTTACAGAGAGAGAATATTTAGAGATTTTTTCTTCAGGGAGTAAAATAGGGGTTCTAAGTTTGTATGATACAGATTTATACAGATGTAACGATGGGACTGGTTTATTCTTATTGATTATGATACATATTATACAGGCCTATCATTAAACATCACATGATGAACCAGTGGCAGTTGTAGTACAACAAAGAATACACACATTTATATCAAATTGTCAGTCTATGGTAAGTATATGTCACCGATTAGTACTCACTACTAAATTATCTTGTTCTTCGCTTCATCCTCTAGTTAAATTACGATCAGTTCTTAGTCTATGTAGTTCAGACAGAGAATGCTCTACACATGGATGAAATAAATTGGTATGGAACTGGAGTGTTGAGATATTCCTCTCTTCATTTTACTTAAGTTTGTGTATAAATTCGAGATAATGTTACAAAACGTCCTTGGCTTATATTGTAGCCTAAGTGGAGCTTTTACCTTATATATGTGCAAGTATCAACTGAAACTACGTTACTCTAAGATTAATATTTAATTCAAATACAAACATTTTTCTTTATTCCCTATAAATTTCTTTTTATGTTTAACTTAAGCCATCATCGCCATAGTTATCGTAATAAGAAAAGAAACAAACAGATTTTTTCCATAATAAACTATACTCAACTTACCTTTCTTGCAAGAGATACTATTAATACTGCAATGTGGGTGCATTGGGCTGGCATAACATCATCATCATCATCATCAGCCGGATGATGTCCACTGCTGAACATAGGCCTCTCCCATAGATCACCATAGGTATCACGATCTCACCACCATGGTTCAAGCCTTGTCGTGGCGGTGGGGCTTAGTAGCCTGGGGTGAACCCAGGCGAAGCCAATTGAACCGAGGGGGATTTTTGCACCCCTCTTATAAGAAAAGGGAGCTTAAAGGCTAGGAGGAGGAATCGCCCTCTGTACCCCTATTATAAGAAGAGGGGATCTAAGTGCAACAGTAGGCGGCGCATTTGCGCACGGGGCAAGGGGTGAGGATGGGAACCTCACCCAATTGCACTGTCCCAAAGTCGGTGGATTGTCCTATAGTGCTGGGCAACCCCATCTGTGGAGGTGGAGTTAGTCCCTTAGGGCGCTGACTAGGCGTCGAGGTGCCCGGATGATTGTTGTTCCGGGGTACCTCACCAAGGGCGTCACTGATGGCGGCACTCGAGGTGGTTAATGTGCGTATTCAGCACTATCATGTGCTGCGAGTCCCACGCACCACTGGACCCCACCTAGGTCCGGTGAAAGCGCGTAAATGCGTTTGCTCGAGTCAAAAAAAATGTATCACTATCTAACACAATACTGTTGGTATATACATGACAGCTATACCGCCGTTTTTCACGTTGCTTGTGATGTTTTGGCGGACTATCGACGGTTTTGTTGTAAGAGCGTAAAATTTTTATATAACCTCCGACTTTGTGGATGTTTATGTGCGTCTGTTGGCGTAAAGAGACTGAGACTACTTTTATCTTGTATCCTTTTAAAACACAACCTTTCATACTAGAAACTGTTAACAGACAATAAACGTGTATTTTACTTGATTTTAAAAGATTGGAAGTTTAATATTAAAAAAACGACAATCAATAGTAAATAAAAATAAATTATTTATTAACCATAATAGTAAATAAAATTAATTATTAACCATAGTCATATTTGTTTAGATATAGACAACGTTTTAATCCAATGAAAACATGTCAACATAACGTGCAACAGTTAGTATTTAAAATGGCGTAAACAAAAAAATAGACCGCAATAATTGTTACAGAACAAAATCAATTGTGGCTCGTGTTACGATTGAAAGGGATGATAATAACGTTGTCGGTAACGAATCTAACGTAACAAGCGGTAAAATGGATTCGATAGACAATACACGAGTAAATGTAACATTTACAAGTGACAATAAATCTAACGGGAGCCTATTATTTACGATTAAAACAATAGGACTCCATGTAAATTTATAGATGGTGAGGATCCCTTATACCTCACCTTTTGTTGTGGATATGCTTTTAGACAACAGTTTGGTTATTGAAATACTTGAGTTGAAACTTTTGTTTTGTAATTAATCGTTTTGTTATTGTTGTCGAAACATTCCGAAGATCCGACCCTAAACACCAGGTAATTTAATAACCGCATTAATTTTCGAATTTCGATATAGCGTTGTCTTTTTTAACGATGGAAGCATTTATGGCTCGCTATAGGCATTGCTATTAGGAGTTGTCACACCTACATTGATACGTAGAGATTGCGTAGGGTTGGCTTGCAACACTTTTTTACTGTGAACAAGAATACCTTTCTTACTGCCTCCTTTAAATAACAACATCACCTAAATGAGGATGTTAATGACCTCAGGTAGATCTATTTTCTCGTTTGTCCTCCGATGAGGTACAAAATAACAGCATTTCTCACAAAGTATCAACTGCGTTATATGCGTTAAAGTTATTGACCCACGGATAGTGTTTCGGTTGTAGTTCAACAGAAAACATTATTCCGGTGTGGCACATATCTGCAGTATATATATATATATATATATATATATATATATATATATATATATATGCGTTAAAGTTATTAACCCACGGATAGTGTTTCAGTTGTAGTTAAACAGAAAACATTATTCCGGTGTGGCACGTATCTGCAGTATATATTTTAGCTTTTTTTCTTTCTCTCCCGCGCGATACCACCGCAAAGAGACAGCTATGTAATGTTCTGTGCAGTTTGAACGTTTCAGGTAGTAGGTGGAGATGAGTCAAGGCAGACAGTATGTCAGAATTACAATTATGGGGATATTTAAGGCGGCTGGAACTCATGGAAAGGTTCTAATGACATATTCGCCTTATAACATTTGACGATCGGCTGGTTCCGATGGTAACGTGGCGGTTAGTCCGCATATAACGCCAGAGAATGCGGGTTTCAACTCCGCATAGGTCCCATGATATACATCCATATGTGTATGTATGTGTATGTATTATACGTATTTATCTAATAAAAATATTAAACATAACAATTCTTAAATTTATAAAAAATATTAAATATATTTCCGTTGTCTTATACCTGTAACACATATCCATACGGTACTTACCTAGGGCTAGTCTAACGTGACACCACGTTTACTATGTCCACAGATATTATACAAAAAACTTGAGAGAGGTTTACTTATTACATGAATGTTCTATTCTAATAACTTCATTGTTAATTATTATACATTTATTTATTTAATACCTATCACAATATAATTTGGACACAAAAGGCTTACGTCATCCCAACAAACCTCCCTTAAGATGAGAGCAATCAAATGCTTCGTTGGTCCGAAATGTGCCGAATATAGATGGGATTCAAGCGTATATAAATTAATTAGGCGGTAGTTCCATGAATAAATCATTAATATAACATGGCTCAATCTTGAAGGGGTGCACTATTTGATTGGTTGCTCTGTTTCGCCGTCGAGTTACAGTCCTCCAATGTGAAATATAATAGTAAGCCTTTCTCTATGCCTCTACTATAATATAATAGTTAGCCTTTCTCTATGCCTCTACTATAATATAATAGTGAGCCTTTCTCTATGCCTCTACTATAATATAATAGTGAGCCTTTCTCTATGCCTCTACTATAATATAATAGTTAGCCTTTCTCTATGCCTCTACTATAATATAATAGTGAGCCTTTCTCTATGCCTCTACTATAAAATAATAGTGAGCCTTTCTCTATGCCTCTACTATAATATAATAGTTAGCCTTTCTCTATGCCTCTACTATAATATAATAGTTAGCCTTTCTCTATGCCTCTACTATAATATAATAGTTAGCCTTTCTCTATGCCTCTACTATAATAATTCTAGATTTGACGCCATGGTAACATCAAGCTTAGAATTATTGATAATAATTGATGAATTGATAATGACGTCGATAATTATTGGTTCATTTGTGATTTTCATATCCGATGTTAATAATATGTGATATTTTTATCAAGAAATTGTTATGAATAAAACATATATAAAATAAAGCTGAATGTTTGTTTGTTTGAACGCGCTAATCTCAATCTCAAGGAACCACTGGCTTGCATTGAAAATTTATTTTAGTGTTGTCATTTACCGAGGAAGGCTATAGATTATATAATGTGACTACGACAAATAGGACCGCAGTTACGCGGGTGAAACCGCGGGTGGTGCTAGTTTAATATTTACATGAAGCTACCTTTTCCTCATCTAGTTACATATATAATAGCGAAATCAAAATATTATTATTTTTTATTTCGCTAACACGACCTTTGTCAGGCGATCTGCCGGACGTCAGCTTGAGTAAGATTAGTCTGGCTCTTGCGTAGCTTAAAGGGGGAAAATCTCCGGGGAGGGACGGAATTGCAGTCGAGCTTCTTAGAGCAGGAGGCGACGAAATCTCGTCCTTCAGCAGGGCGTACCTCCCAAGGCATGGCTTGGAAGTGACTTTGTATTATTTTCTAAGAGTCTAAGAAGGGTGACAAATTCTACAAAATTACAAAAACTTCTTCAAAATTACAGGCCAATTACACTTCTTGGCCAAATTTACAAGTTGTTGGGAATCGCGTTTAGGAAAACGAAGTGTTAATCGACCGTGCACTAGGTGGGAAGACGAACTCCGTGCAGTAGCCGGTCCGGGATGGATGCGAGTAGCAGGAGATCGGTCTCCTGGCGCTTATCAAGAGAGGCCTGTGGCCAACAGTGGACCGATAAGGGCTGATAATGATGGTGATGATGATGAATTTTTATAAAATTTTCTTACATCTTAAATTATTACATTTTATTAATATGGAAATCTAACGTTAAAAATCAAACCAAGCTAATTCAATAGAAATTAAAATATATACTTTATGCCTGTGTTTTAATTTTTACAACACGTTAAGTACTTAATCTTAACAAGTCCAAAAAATATATAAACATATTAAACCACTGCAGTGGAACAAAGGCAAGGTAAACTCGTAAACACTAAAACCACTGCAACCCTTAAATATTAAGTGACACCATTACTTGATCTTGTACTCCACAGATTTTACACATTTCCTTAACATAATTCATTGTACAGCACACGAGCACGCAATAGCACGTAAAATAAATGTACAAATTAATTTAAAACCTTATATTAAGCTTGTAATACAAGGAGAGTGAATGAGCCTTATAGTGTTCCACACCAAAAGGATAAAAACGAGACCATATTTCTAAGATTCCGATATCCGTCGGTTCGCCCTTCTTGTGATAATGGTACGGAACCCTTGGTGTTGTTGTGTTGAGTGAGTTCAACTCGCGCTTGGTCAGCCACTTACTTTCATTACAAATAAGAAAATAATATAAAAAAAACTGTATGTAGTCATTTTTTTCTACAAATTTGTATTTTAGAACAATAATTTGTTGTTAGACATAAGTTGTGAAAATTTTTAGTCACAGCCTCAGTGTCATTTCAGAGTTGTAAAGTCATGCACGAAAATTAATTTCTCTTAGGAAAATGTTATATAATATTTTGTAACCTTTACAGAGCAAGGTAGACTACTTAGACTTTAATATTCCAGCAAATATCTTAGTAACCGACGCCTCAGTTTGAAATTTAAGGGGGTAATTTTTGTAAAATTGTAAAGAGAATTACTATTTCCCAGTCCTGAGATATAACAATGACGAGATTCGAAGGTATCTATCATTTATCATCATATTAGCCTTAGTGACAAATTTTATTCTTGTCTCATTTATAATTACTAGTGATCGCCCAGAGATTCAAATTCTATCTTTATAAATATGAATAAATCTTGTAGCAGATTTTTAATAAAAACGACGTCACACGTGATATGTCTGACAGTTTCAAGATTTATATGTTACATAGGTTTTTGCACCGTGCACGTGCCAACTATGGCGCGACGCAGTGTGTGTATCATTTCATTTGATTAAATAATAGAATATAATGCGTGTTATATAAAATATTAGACTTTTATACTATATAAGAGGGCATACGAGTAATGGATGGCTTTTAACGACTACCGATACACATAGGCATCCGCACACTGTAGTGATGCTGATAAGCCGCCATTTTCCTTCACCGCTCCAATTTTCCACCATCTGCTAACTGCTAAATCAGGCTGAATTGCATCGCAACAAGGACAGGACGACCAGGGAAGGTGAAGGGGATCACTCACATGACACTTCCGGAAAGTGACAGCCGGGCTGTCGTGTTTTGTGCGGTTTGTGAGTAGCTGCTGGACCACTGGTAGGCAGAAGGAAAGATGACAGTAATGCCTAGTTTGGCCCTCTACAATATAAATTTTAATGTAAAATCTAGTGTATTGTATAGTGGTATTGAACTAGCGATCTCAGGCGTGACTTGACTTACTGTAACTTGTAACAAAACACAATATTTTTTTCTAGATACTAGTCGCAGAGCCTGGTCAACTTAGCTGTCTATGTCATTTGCCATAAATCATGCTTCGGCACTTCCAATTTCACGCAGGTCTGTTGTCACCGACTGTATCATGTCTAGTATAGGGACCGAGACTCGAAAGTCCTCTCAAAATAATGATAGCAATGAAATCTTCTACGTCTACTAAATATACTTTACTAGGTTATATTGTTACTTGGTTTCTAACTTAGATCATATCAAAATTTGATATAATCTTAGAATTTCAAATAATAACGTAGTGCCTTATGACAAACTATTTTTTTATATTACTGATAATAATATAAAAAATAGTTTGTCATAAGTGTCGTCGTATTCTAGAGTTAGTGTCTTGATACATTGCAGCAGAATAGGCTCGTGACTTCGCGGATCGCAGTACCTCTCACTCACATCCGCCACAAAGTGATAGCGACGCTTTCGTGTTTCGTGCGGCATATGAGGTTCCGGTGGCCACTGGACGGCAGCGTATAACAATGACGTGCAACTATACGGGCGTCGACTGTTATCCATAGGCTTGGGCTGTACCTTTGAATCCGTATCTACATTATACATATGTCGTGGCCACATTGTAGATTTCTTACTTGGCTTAAATGGCACGACCATTTTCATGATGTGGGTTACTTAATTTAACCAGATTAAATCGTTGATATATATATAATAATAGAATAATTTATAAATCATATCATATATATTATCACAGTATCATAATGTGGAAGAGTATTTCTCTTTTAACGAAGTAGACTCTTCTTTATGAAACATTTATCCATATAGTTTGGGTGACAACGAGTTTAATCAAAAAAATGTGATGTAATAGCGACTTGACCCGGCTATGTCCGTGAACAAAAATACATAATTCATAAAATCGAGTACATACAAGCGCAGCTTTTGGACACTTATATGTATACATTATGATCATTGTAAATAATCAAACAGCATATTAAACGACAAATAAACACACAAACTAATAAGGAATTCCTTTAAGACGAGACTACCGGTGAGGCAGACTTGAACTAGGGGCGCCTTAGCTTGTTACTACTTTGGGAAGACATCACAAGTTATAATAGACTTGAAGTGACATTTCATGATTAAGTTACAGTATTGGTGTTGCACAATTTCAAATATCTGAAGGGTAAGTTGAGTAGAGAGTATAAGTTATTAAATATATTGCGAGAATTATCTAAATCATCATAACATAACCAGATAGGTTGATAGAAATAGACTGAACTATATATGATAGAATTTTTTAGTTGAATTAAAGTAAGAGGTAGTGTGCTGTATAACAAGTCTAATTTAAAAGTTACAGTTTCTTTTTTTATATACAGTTAAGTCGAGTATACTCAAAAAACCCCGTAGAAGATATTGATGCGACTAACAATACTAATTATAACATATAACATTATAATGATGTCGTTCTAGCTGCTATTCTATCTCTATATAGAGGCTCTATATAGAGACTATCTCTATATAGAGACTTGCTAACTGCGCAGGGCATGCTATAATGTACAAATGTAGATGTGGGCAAAGTGTACTCCCTATTCCTTATTCCGATGGGACGGTAGTCCGGTACGACCGGAGAGAAATCAGGTGCAGCACTAACGGCTTACCGTGTTCTCCGAGGCACGGGGGAATTGAAATTAAAAAATCCTGATAACACTTTGGTTATCTTTTGGGACTCGAATGCAGCACTTCGCGACTGTGTTTGAGCACACTCACCACTAGACCACATGACAGTGGGCAAAGAGCAGGCTATACATATAAATACAAAATTATCTACAGATCCATCATCGGACGAAGTGATTGCGTGGCCGGCCACTTGCTAACATTCTCGTCGCAATAACAAGCGCACAAATACCGCTCAACGGCGAGCAGTGGGTGTAACGAGTAGCATGACTTGCGGCATAAAGAACAATGTTACAACGATAGGTTTCTGTTAATATTCCTGGTTTCTTTTTATAGTCAGTATATATGTGATGACAGTCATAATATATATAGTTAAATAGCCATAGTATAGTAGAAGAAACAGTGCCAGAAGCATTGGACTCGAATATATTTACATACTTCAACCACATGAAAGGCCATTCTGTTTCAAACTAGCTTCTAAACTGTCAGTATTTTTATTATATTTTTATTTAATGGATAGGCGTGTAGTCGTAGTATTTTGGGGCACGTAGTGCGTTGTACTTCTCCTGATATGCTATAGCTACTGGCTCTTTCAAACCGCATAAAACTCGAAAAAAGCGAGGTAATGTGACACATTAGGTAACTAATGTGTCACATTACCTCACTTTTTGTAATATTACATGATGTAGATAAAGAAACGGGAAGTAACGTTTAGGTGACCGACTAACAGACAGTTGAACAACAAAGTGGTATAAGGGTTTGTTTCGTTTTGGTAGTTATCAAGCTCCTAACAAATTGTAATCATTCGGCAAAGCCGTGTAGTGATACTACTCACATAACAAGTACCGAATGCTATCCACAAATAATTGAATAAAATTAATTATAAATTTGTTTCATAATTATATTATAGTGGAAATTATTTGATGAATACCGACGCACATTATAGACCATGCGCAATAATTATTTTAAAAATGTGTTACTTTCTTTCCTTTTTTTATATAAAAGATATGCAAACGAGTAATCGGAATTAGATAATTGTTAATGTAGAAGCGTTGCCCTCCTTTCCTCCTCTCGCTTAATGTGCCACCGGCTACGTTCAAGCCGCATGCAACGCGACAGCGAAGCTATCACATTACCACGATATCATGTGAGCGAAAGGTACCACCATGTCTAGCCTCAATTCAACAGCAATGCAGCAGAGCACTTAAGGTCCAGTGTTTATAAACAATCAGGTGTGTCTCGTCACCCCGGGTAAGCAATTCTTATGGTACAGCGATTTTGTGGAATTTTCGGCCAAAATCCTAAAACAATAAAACGCTTCGGCGATTCTAATCTGCTAATCCTTTGTACTATGGACCATTAAGGGATGTTTTTGCTTGATTAATCTAATTCCTTGTCGGATCTTAATTGTTCATGTAATATCAGAAGTCCTTTATAGATTATACTTAGCTATTCCGATTATTACGAATTATATTTCGTACCTCGCTCTAATCCGTAAATTTCTTGATTTAATGAATTATTATTAAATTTATATTGTTTTCTATAGGTACACAGTACATGAAAAATAATTGTAAATAAAGATTTGTATGCATGAAATAAATTGCAGTAATTAACATAGTAGACTATATGAGTCAACCGACACTTGACCGGAGTTTTCTTACCCGATTCTGATGTGAAAATACGCAACCGAGGTACACACTTTAAAGCGTAAAGAGTTACTTAGTGTGAAATATTTCACACGTTTCTTCTCCTCAAAAGTGAGCCGTGTGTGACCGATGCGAAAGTGTTAGTACTCATTCTACGACCTTGCTCCCATCCCTATTGACTTATCGTTAATAATGATGTTGCCAAATCTTTTATCCAACATCCTTTTAAAAAATACCGAAGCAAGACTTAGGCTGATGATGCTACGCTTTCATTTAATTACATTACACAGATCCTAATGAAGAAGTTATAGTCGACGTAAAAAGTGCATAAATGTGAGACATTTTAAATTTACGACCTTGTTCCTGCAACATAAAACAAACATAACTCATGTATCAGGTTCGTGGAGCGTTTACATTTGAAATTCGGCACACATCTTCTGGTGAGTGTAAAATTTTCTCTCATCTTATAAGCTCCCTCCAAACATCCCGAACATTAGGCTGCGAATTGAGTACAATTTGCATAATTTAATCTTATTGGAGGACCCAATTCAAGCAAACTGACAGTTGTAAGAACACCAATCGCTTGTATCGTTATAGATTCGAAATGAATTTATTACATCTATTTGCATGACCTATTTTGATAGGTATTATGTTATCCTAGCTATTACCCGCGAGTTCATCAAAAATTACTACGTTAGATTTGTAAGTCCTAATACTTTATGAAGTCATCAAAAACGAATCGTTAAACCATTACCCGGTCTCTTCACTATTTAACTGATAACCAGTTATGGAAATTATATAAACAGACGAGAGCCTGTATTATCTACAAAAACATTTCCTTTGAAACCTTATTTTTGTTGACTCGTCGACTTATTAAATTTCCCTCGCTTCTTCATCAACCGACATTATTTGAATGTTCTTTTTTTATTTTCGTGTGAAAATGTCCGTCGCGGTGTGTTTCTCTTTTATCCTGTAAAAATAATGTATAATAATAATGAGCTTGTTTTATATATTGATGATATAATTATAATAATAATTAACGTTTATTTCAGACAATAGTCAATATTTGCATATGGAAATAATATCACAAAATATATAAAAAAAATTGATTTCAACGTACAAATTTTTACGCGTTAAAACGCGTTAGTTTCTGTAACTATCGACACTCATACACATCAATATAAAAGGTTATGCAAATAACCCTCTATCCCCATTCCTGCTCCATAAATGGGTCATCAGAGACTCGCGCACCTGACTAAATGCGATCATAGCTATGGCTTCACGCCATAATTGTGAAAGCGAGAGTTACCATCCAGGGTGGTGTCATCCCTATTGAGCTGTAAAATTTGCTTATACATATATATATATATATATATTTATTTACCTACTTATATGAGTAACTTGTTTAATATATCTACTCGTATATGTAAATTAATTGTGTAATGTACCTATTTTATCGAGCGAAACGCGTCACCTAAACTTAAATATTTAACACTTCCTTACATTAGAACAGCACAAATGTTCTAACCAAGCGAAGCGCTTCATTAATACATAAATATGTAACGTTTCCTTACAGTTAAACAGCACAAATATTCCAAAAACAGTGAATAAAACAGTAACACACGAAGACCATTACAAACCAAATGAAGCACCGATACAAAGCCTCCTTTAACTATCGTGAATTATTGGAATACGAGAGACAACGTCAATAAAACGCGGTTAATACATAAATAGTACGAGTCTATTGTGAAAGAAACTGAATATTTGATGGAATATTACTTACCTATTATTATATACATTTTACCTAAAAAAACTTGTATCCATTTAGATGTCAGCCACCATCAGCCATCGATTATCTTTTCAATAAAAGTCGTTCTTAATTTACAAAACTTGTTTTATCCATGAATTTTCCTCATCCCCTTTCCCCGAGCACATTACAGAATTTTGACATGACTTTATGAAGACATGACACGGGTATAATGTAGCGCTACATTATGTGGAAGTGGGATGCTCATTGAACATTGCCATTATAGTTAAGTTGAGTTCCAGTGGCATCGTATTTAAACCTTCATAACTTATTAAAATGTTCACTTCCAAGCTGCAATAGTCCGTGTTCCCACGAGTTATACCAATAGTATTATAAATGCGAATGTTTCTTTATTCCTTCACGTGAGAACTATTGAATGGCTTTGGCTGAAATTTGGCACGTACAGAGATTAAAATTAGTAATAACATAAAAATATTTTTCCGAAAAATGATCCCATGGGAAAAAAATTACGGTGTTCAAATTACGGAAGACACTGCTTGCAATGTATAAGATATTATAAGTTGCTTATGAAATATAATATTTTATGCCATATATATATATATTATTTCAGGTTTGTAAACATTTCGTTTTGTAGATACCAAGTTTTGGGGAGCCGGTAGCCTTTTCCTGTGAAACTAAAGCAAATAGAACAAATTAATAAACTTATATTTTTGTCGGCTTTTAAAATTCAACAGTACCGTTTACAACTTTTTTACTAGTAGTTAGTATATTAGGATATATATAAGAATAATTTTAAACTTTATAACAAATCTCTTGCCTATCGTATGTAATGGATGTTGGTGTAATTGTATGACAAATTAGCTTAGCAAACGGTCGACACCACGGAACACATAGTGTGGCAGAATAATTCGTTATAATAATCTATGTTCAAAAAGTTCATTATAATAAATATAGTATAGATCTGTGAGACAAGTCATCGAATGTGTACACGATTGCTAGCCTTTAAGTGACTATTAATATTATGTAGACGCTAGTATACCATATATGTACATAATATATTTTATTGTCTACATTCCGACCTCTCACACGGACACGGGCCAGAGGCAGCGTTGTGTGAGCGTGAGGTATCATGTCACCTTGTCGTACCGGCCCGACTTAGCCGCAATGAAAGAACGAAAGGAGGAAAAAATGGTACTTTTTTATAGTGCCGGTTTATTTAATTACGAGCAAATAGGATATTATTAAAACCTTTTTGGAGTAAGCATTTAAAGAGTGATCGGTATTTGTTTTAAAAATTTTAAGTTTGTAAATACCAGGTTTATTTGTTTCTGTTATATTTAAATAACTTTTAACCATGAATGTTTACTTTAACTACACGGATTAAACCAATATTTTTAAGCACTAAGTTTTGAGGTTCATTTGCAAAAAAAATCGATACCTTTTCATGACTACCGCTCAATGGCCCATAAACATCCGCACATTTACTATGCTAATGCGTCACCCTACTTTTCTCCTCCTCTCCAATAGGCCATTCTATAATATTTAACATTTATTTCTGTATCAAAAATGTGCTATGACTATGAGAATGGCTTCTCCCTCATTACACTGTACTGAAGAGACTGCTATATTGCATTTCATGTTGCTTAGGTAGGTCCGACGTAGCTGGCAAATACTTCTTACGGACACAGATTAAGGACAGCTACATTACCATTACCGTTGCATCTCCTCTTCTTATATCCAGATAGATATCATTTTGCATAATAAGGGCATAACTCCTACTATATCTTTAACAAAATATAGCACTACTTTGCAAATCCAGTTTACCTTAGGAATGTACCTATAACGGGTGTTTTGTGAGACGATGGGGCTAGCCTTTAGCGTGATGCCTGTTGTGTTGTCATGCGAAACGCCGCTTTGTGTAACTAGATACGATTTAACATCAAGCACTAGTCGACTCATACCAGTAGTGTGCAGAAAGCTTAAAAGCCATGGTGTTACATTATTAAGATATCAAAGCATATTCAATTCCTTTATTAAGACAGTCTATTTCGATCAAATATGCATAGAGCAGTTTTGAGTGAAAACTACTTTAGGTGCGTTTAGCAATATTTGGATGAAGAATAATCATAGAACTCCCGCATTGTCTCCCTTTATGTCTCGTAACACTATTCGTTACCGGACTCAGCTTCTCTGCACGTAGCGCAGTAATAAATGCGTATTGTGTATTCAAAAAAATATTATGGAACTCGCGTCGTCATCACCTTATTCGTCACGTCTCGTGACTTTTTTGAGAGCGGTTTTTTAAGGACAAATTAACAGTCTTTTTTATTTGTGACTAACAGTACCCATCAACATCCTCTATTATTGGTTAGTTAAGCGTTGCCTTCCCTGATTCCGTCCCCCCTTAATTTATACAAAGTAGAAAATAAATTGCAATAGCAATAAATTATCACTTTTATTCACTATCTATCAATTCACCATCAATGCATTAATAATGCTACCTATTACTGGTATGCATATACATGTTTATATAGATAAAGATATCGTTTTGCTATAATATTATTGTTTGAATAATAAAAGGGTTTGATTAACCACTTATAAGTTATAAACATGTTAATTCCATAATCATCAAAAAAATCGTATAAGACAAAAACCTTGCGCTGAGATCAAACGTGACTGTCATCTCTTGGATGACAGCCAACTATGGGTTTTATAGCAGCTCATTGTTAGCGCGAACGACTCTTCTATTATCGACTTTATAGTTTTCGAGCACATATCTCTGGAAGTAGTTTCCTCTGATTGGGTACAAAATTTTACAACTTTTAGCTTTATATTACGCATATTAAGCTATATTACTAGCAGTCTCAAGTCTTCTTTGTTGAACACAAATAGTAAAAATAGAATTATAAAATTACTTGACTATTTATACTGTATATTTGTAATTCCACTTTTACATTAATATATGGATTGTTATCTACAAACGACTTCAATTGCCACATAGAAAATAAAATCAAGATTTGCAGGAGAAATAAAAATTATGGAACAATATGTTGTAAAAGTAATGGAGAGCAGCAAAAATATTATTAATATTAGACTTTAAATTTCATTTTGAGTGCTACAAATTCTAAGTCATCATAATAGTACAAACTTAAATTTCATAGAAAATCGACTAACTTCAATGAATCGTGCATGCAACATAGAGGCAGGGGACAGCTAAAATTGTCAAACCGCGCGCGCCCAACTGGTAAACGTATAAAAATTAATAGCAATTCGTATACATGAAGACAAGCGTGACAGTCTAGACACACGGTCCCTTAATAAACGTCTGTATTCTCCCTTTATTCCTTCATCACCCCTATATAAGCGACAGCATGAAATACCTTAGAATATTCTCAGATAACAAGCTTAACATGCCTGTGCGTCTTCGCTCAGTTCAATACTACGTAAGCTTATGTTCGTTATAAAACGCTTAAGCAACTCAGCGAGCAAGAGCTTTCTGTATTTCTTCTATGCCTACATCTAAGATCAATCTTTGTCATCTAACTATATACTAGATATATAATACATTATAGTAGGACCTAATGTGCCGTAGTTTGTTTGGAAATTTCCTTTCTTTTGAGCAGCATCGACAAAACTCGTAGACATCTGGTATGTAAATGTCTACGAGCCTATTTGAAACCTGGATCATGTTCCTCGTGTAGAAAATGTAGATATAACTACTATGTAGATATAACTACTACATTGTAGTTAACATAATAAGGCAATATGTGCAAAAGTTCCATAAGATACAAACCTTTATCTTTGAAGAAGAGGTAGTGCCATACTGCACAGGAAGGGGTAGTGCATGGCATAGTGCATGACACTACATCCTCCTGTATGTAGTGTCATGCACTATGAATGGCACTACCTCCTCCTATATAGCATGGCACTACCTCTTTCTAACAAATACTAGCCATCTACGAAGGACATGATATCACAGTACACAAGTATGTGCGAAGACACAATTAGCGCAACGTCTGTTCACTCATTCACCTATTTTGTTGGAACGGTATTCTCCAAGGCACGTGACTGTAATTTCAACAGCTTCGTAATTTTGGATTGTTATTAGAAATTCCAAAAAAACCTTTTTTTGATTCGAACTCGAAACGTAGATCTCACGACTGTGGTTGAATGTACTTACCAATATACCACGAAGCGTGACAGAGAGTAACAACGCTTATAAACAAGCTACACAAAACCACACTTAAGCACTTGAGTTATTGTGGAGAAATATCACAATAACGATTTTAGCTATGGGCTTGTGTACTCAACGCGTATCGATGAAAGATGCTAGTAATAGAAACGATGAGAATGAAAGTCATCTGGATATTGTCATACGACTTACACAAGTTGTACTACATACCAAAATATCTGAACATGGTAGCCGCTAACAGTAAAAAATACTTATAGTTTGTACACAGATTTCACAATATTTTAAAATAACATAAACCAGTTGTAGATGTAGTTTGCTCTCGTAAGTAATATACGACACTCCACGCCACGACCGAGGAGCTTTGAAGATGATCGATGATACAACAAAATCGGTGTGTGGTCCAAGATATACTATTACAAAATGATTGGTATCAAATGACACTTCACTATTATACATCTCTACTACTATAAAAACGTACTACTTAATATACTTATAATTTGTATTATTTATTATAAACTGAAAATACTTACATCTATATTTTTAATACAGAAATATTCAACACCATAAGAAGGAGCATAAACTAATGTTTTTTTTACGTTACGTACGTTTCAATAATTTATTGTCAATGGGCAGGCTTAATGCTTTAAATCAATCCCTCCCTGACTGCCTTTTAATATTGATTATTACATGTAATGTAAGAAAATAAATTGAATGTTTTCTTTTTGTTACTCTGATATTTAGAAATCTTAATAGGTTTTGCATTTACCCCCGATTTTTTTTTAGTTTAGTCCCGATATCTATTTCTTAAATGTATTATGTGTATTTACAGACATAGACTGGTCACAGTTTCTTTAAAGAGATATTTTATATAAAGAAAATCAAATATAAAAGTTGTAATAAAATAGTAAAATCTCTTACAAATTATACCACACGTAAAATGTTGTCACGCGATGTTTACACCGAAATGTCGTGTTGAATATTGAATTTTGAGTCGGTTCGCACTAAGTAAAGTTGTCAAAGTGTTATCTGTGAGATTCCTGATCGATGCCACATTTTCACTTTGATTGTTATGTCCGTTTCTCTTCTCGTTTCGTCCTTGTACACGTGATGAAAACCAGTCTACCAATCTTATTTCGGTGCTACTATATATCTCATTCCACTACATTCGGTGAGCTTATGTAGGCATGCTAATATTTACCAAGTGAAGTTTGAAACCATTTGAGCACACTACAATGATTGTAATTTCATTAAAAAAAAGAAATACTTACACGTAGGTATATCTTTGTATTTGAGTATAAGTATTAATCAATACTTAAACTCGCCATTAATGACTGTTACACACTGTCTGTCTGTTCACGATAAACTCAAATACTACTGAACAAATTTTCAAGCAGCTTCCACCAATAGATAGAAACTAGTATATAATTTATTGTAGTTTTCAGTGCAGAAAGTTGGAAAAAATGGCGAATCGCTCCAAGAACGCTGTATCGAAAACGCCTTCGATATAAAACAATACAATATATGAAATAAATATGCCTCTTTCATAGGTCAACAATCTGAACAAGACTGGGCCGACACACTTCTTAAATATATTTGACTATTTCAACGTACACCGTGAGTTTTAGTTCCAAATATCAATATTTATTAATCGAACTGGCATAAAAAGCTCTTCACTGTTTTGTGAGCATGTGCTGAGTAATCATTTAATACATGTAAAATGTTGAAACCGAATTTCGAAGATTTGTTTCAGAGGTAAATTGCACTGAAAATGTTAATATGTTAAAACTAGAAGCACCGCGATTTTATTCTACGTTAATTATTAATATGGATATTAAATAAACATATAGATACTTTTTTACCTGGAATTGCTAGTATTTGCTCATCAGAAGTAAATAAATATCGACTCGTGGTTTAATTTATTTCTGGAAATAAACAAAAAATAGAAAATGAGAAAAAAAATGTATAGCAATGTATTTAAAATCCTATGTAAACTATAAATAATTACTGCTCCGGGGGTTTCAATTAACTAAGTCAGAGAATTTGGCCCAAACGTACTAAATATTTACTCACAAGTTCTATTTAATTTGCATTCTATCTGCTATTTTCGTAGAACGACATCATCATGCTAAAATATTTTCCACTCCAATTATAGTATTCCAATGAATCATACAACAGAAACCACTATTATGAATCTGTGAAATTTTTGATTTCAAACATTGTTCCTACATCTAACATGAAAATATACAGCAGTCTAGGCGTGGAGTAGAACATAATGCGAGCTACTTGATGTAGAAACTCATCTTGTTTAATTCAAGTAGGCTTATAAGTAGATATAACGCGCAGGTTCAAATAAGAGACTAAGCTTTACTATACCTTTTTTTTCTTTTTTTTTTTCGATGTGGGGAAACGCATTTATGAGCCTTCACAGGTCCTGGGTGGGGTCCGGCGGTGTGTGGGACTCAGGGCAAATGATAGTGCCGAATACCCACAAAAACCACCGCGAGTACCATCAGTGCCGCCCTAGGTGAGGTGCCCTGGAATAACAAATCATCAGGGCACTTCGATGGCTAGTCAGCCCCCTAAGGGACCAGTTGGTCCCTTAGGGGGCTGACTAGCCTCCACAGTTGGCATTCCCTATTACACTACAGGACAACCCCACTGACTTTGGGACAGTGCAATGGGGTGAGGTTCCCATCCTCGCCTCTTACCCCATGCGCAGAAGCGCCTCCACCTGTTGCTCCTGGGTCCCCTCTTCTTATAAGAGGGGTACCTAGAGCGATTCCTCCTCCTGACCTTTAAGCCCGCTCTTCATAAGAAGAGGGATGCAAGAATCCCCCTCGGTTCAATTGGCTTCGCCTGGGCTCACCCCAGGATACTAAGCCCCACCGCTACGACAAGGCTTTTAAATCATGGTGGGGAGCTTTGCTAAACCTGCGCAGCCCTAAGCGATGTCTCTCTAAATGATGTGTCAGGAATATAATCAGAGCCTTTAGATGGCTACTGACTCCCACAGACATCCACATGATTGTTTATGCGTTACCCGCCTTATACTCCAATGGTTTACTAGAAAGTCACGCGTCACATGGAACGCGACAGTATAACTGTCAAACTACTTAGGTGTCATGTAAGCGTGAGGTACCTTCCCGGTTGTGCTGGGGCTCTACCTCTTACGAAATATAAATATGTGAGTTCGTATATTTGTTATTTTCTTTATAATAGACTATCATAATATAAAACTCTTGATCGTGGTTCTTATTTTAGGTTACACAACTAGGTGTTTCACTTGATCTTTTCATAATAAATGCTTCATGCATTTATTATGAAAAGATGAATGAATGAAATCAGCCACTAGCCGTCCACTGTTGTTCTACTTTTAAGACTGGACGGCTATAAGCCCCCTTGACAAACAGATCTCCTTTCCTCACATGAGTAGGTAGTGCCAAGCATTGTGCATGACATTACATCCTCCTATGCAACGAAATTGGGCCGGCACGACCGAGGAGGAACCTCTCGCTCACATGATGCCCCCGTAAAGTGACATCTTCAGTTTCGTGCGGTTTGTTGGTAGCCGATGGCCCATTGGGAGGGGGGAGCAGGTGGGGCAACGCTTCGGCATGGTAATTATGTGGATGACCATGGGCGTCGTTAATCGTAAAAAGGCTCCGATTTCTCGTTTGCCCCCCTATAATATAAAAAAATTAAACACTTTTCATTCCTATAAAGACTCCTTGTAAATTATTACGTTCATGCATTAACCTTGTATACTATAAAAATGTTCACACAGACAACTGGTATATTTACGCATCCTGTCATTTGTTTATATCAATTACGTCCATATTTACATAACAAACCTCGTTTACCATTATCAACATTACGGAGCTCACAAAAAAAACTAACAATGAAAAAAGAAACAAATTGGCTCGAACCGTAAAAAAATAGACAAAACACATTTACAATCCACGATCCACACGTCGACTGTCAAGCTAGATAAATTAAATAAAATGGGGGGAAAAATCAGCAGTTTGTATGTTCAAGTATTCGCCAGTAAATTATCAAAGGCCATTTGGGACCCCGGTTTCATACAGAAACGTTAACCAGCGCTTGAACAAAAGTGTTTTATGGAGTAATTATAATATTCATGATCTCTGCAGCTGTGTTTTAAAAGCACATTTAATGGACATATTTCGGTACTGTGGGTTTATTGAAGTTAACCTCTTATATATTATTTGTATCAAAAGAGTTATGAAAATTTAGGAGGCAAGGCAGGTTTGCAAGGATTGAGACATGTGGTGCTCCGTTATCTCTGCCTAACCCGCCAGGGAACCGGCGTGATGATGTTTTGTGTTGTTGTTGTATATATTAGTCGACGTGTTTGCCATTTTAAAGCAAGAATTTACTCGTTTCCTAGAAGTTGAAAGTTTATAATTGCATAATACATATATAAATATTATAAGGTTTTAGTAAGAGCTGGTGCTATTTCTGTATAACATAATTTAATAATAATATAAAATCACGCCACGTTAGTAGTCCGTAGTCCGCGCTAAGTAACGCAGAGGCACTGGGCCTAGTGTTGCAGGTACTAGAACAATGGAAATATATTTAAGATACTTATTATAGATATAATCGTACATATAATACACATATAAACATGAACGACCTAGGCGGGAATCGAACCCGCGAACCCTGGTAACACGCGGATTAAACGTCACGTTACCAACTGAGCCAGCCGGTCGACGGTGATGTTGCTGGAATACTGCACCCATGTCTCTCGCTCACATGCTACTGTTAAAAAATATGACTAAACTATCAAGGAGAACTCATTCGTATAATCATTAATCGTGTAGGTGTCGATGGGCATCGGTAGTCTATAAATAGTTTAGATTTGTCCATAAGAAAAAGGAATAACATCAACCCGGCGTTGAGAAAAGAATTCCCTATAAGATTTAATATACCGTGATTTTAGCAGGTAACCCAAAATATTAACCTACTCAGGGTTATTAACTATTTGTGTTACATTAAGAGCAGTCCCAAGCAAAACATTGCTAATAAGCACAGGTTTGTGTCAGTAGGTCAGTCACAGGACTGACAGATATTGCGGATTGCTTAAAAGCTGAAAGATAATGAAGAAAAACAAGTACAGTCGATACTGGACATGGGCTTATTTCGTTAGTAGTTAGGTTCAAAAATAGCTTATTTCATATATATATATATATATATATATATATATATATATATATATGAAAGCGTTTAGCTGTTCGGTCCTCTTAAAATGAAAAACAACTAAAAGTAAAGAAGGCGTATGTAATTACAAATGGTTTTATCACATCCATAATTATAATATAATGCTGAACATTTTTTTTTGTTGGAATGCTCTAATCTCATAAAAGTACGGGCCACATTGAAAATATTTTTTGTGTGACTATGATTTTGTGTGTGTTACCATGACACTAAGACTAATATGACCGGAATTACGAGGGTAGAACCGCGAGGCGACGCTATGTGATATTGGTGCCTTGCCCTCTTTTTCCAATGGGCCACCGGTTACCCATAAACCGCACGAAACGCGATTCTGAAGATGTCACTTTACGGTGGAATTATGTGAGCGAGAGTTACCTTCCCGGCTGTGCCGGCAAAATTCCATTGCATAGGAGGATGTAGTGCCCTGCACTATGGCACTACATCCATGCAGCATGGCACACTCTTCCTAAAACTACAGCAATTACAGCAATGACACTGACTTCTACTGTGTAATCATCAAACAGTAGTTTATTACAAGGAAGTCTTATATTATTATCACTTGATATCACTCCATATGCTTTTCAATTTCACCTTATAAAAATATAAAGGTACATTTTCGGCTCAATAATATATCAATCTAGCGGACGCGACGTGTCAAGTATGTGAGAATGGAGCAAGCGACGAAATAATGATGGATGACGAAATAAAACTTGAAGGGCGTTAAGCCTAAACAACAGGGACCACTATTCCCTCGAATTTTCATATCATTTTCTTTTCTATAACCCTTTGTGTAGAGACAAAATTTTCTTAGTATATTATTGCATTGCAATTGAATTTAGCTTTATTAGTAATAACAATTTAAAGAATATTTCTATTGAATGGAAGGTTTGAAATATTTACAATCTGGCCCGACATGTCCTAAATCTAACGTGGTGAGATTAGTACCGAAATACTATTACTTTTATATCTAAATATTTAACCATAATGTGCTCGTGCAGGTCTCCTCCACGGGTGATTGCAGAACACTTCTGTTGGAATGGTGTGCATGGTGTGTCCCTTCCGACACGATTAGGTCGGCATATACGGGAGATGTCTTGCGGTGTTCCTCAGGGGATCATTCCTGGGCCACTTTTATTTAACATTGGGTTCGGCTGGGCCATACGTGGTGCAAAAGTATCAGGTGTAAGCGTTACTTGATACCCAAGTGACACCATAGTAAAAGTCCACGGATCTACCTTCCCAAAAGCTGGACTTCTCGCTGTGGCTGGAGTCGCGCAATTTGTAGTGTGTGTGCGACGCTTGTGTTCTGCCGTAGTGTTAAACAAAATCATAGCCGTATGTTTCCATATTCTTATATCTTGGTATGTCCTACACAGTCGATCCATATATCTTGGTATGTCCTACACAGTCGATGTACGCTCAAGGCAAAGCAAAGGAAAAAAGCAAGAGGTATCTGAACGCCATTGGCCGACGATAGAATACGGAATGACGACCTCTTGCGTGAAAAAGACTCTAGTAGAGCAGGAAGTGTGGTAGACTGCGATCAGACTCCCCATACAAAATATGAAGCAGCACAATGAAGCAACCAGGTTTTTAGTCCGTGTGAGTCAGACACTACTTGCCCGGAGCTTCAAAGTTTGCGTGTCCATAATGCATTCCGGGAAAAAATCTATATATAAAAAAATCAGCACAGTTTTGGTATAGAGGTTGTTTTTTAACGATTTAAATGCGCGCAAATAATATTTTTTTTATAAATTCAATCTCCGAGTGGTGAAATGGGGGATCAAGTTTAGAAGTAACTTGACCATGTTACGCGGGTGAAAGTACGGGGCACTGATAGTTTTTTATTTTTATAGTATTGGGGGCAAACGATAAATCCGAGAATTTTTACGAATTCCGACGCCCAATGGGCCACTTGCTACTCATAAACTGCATAAAACGCAAAAGAGAAGATATCGCCTAACGCCGGGATCATGTGAGCGAGAGGTAACGGTCGAGCCGGCCCATTTTCCCTGCTATGTAGCATGTATGTGCAAATGCCATGGCACTACCTCTTACAAAATAGTAATACATAAACCGCCAAAGTGATAGCCTAGTGACGTAGAAAATAACTACAATTAATATATAAAAGTATGAATGTACACAGAATGTTAACATTCATTACATTCCGAGGCTATTTACAATCGGAAAGCCATAGTATGGAGTCCCTATAATTATGCCGATGATCTTTGGCGCAACCAAAAATTAAATATTGTAATAATAAATGGTGTATTTAACATTCTTCCCTAATTGAGACTTGCTCAGTTAAATGGATTCCCAATATTACTCGATTGTATGAACAGCGGTATGGAATTGTAAATCCAGCTTAAGGCCAATATTATACTTGTAAATTATAAGCAAAGCAGTCTCTTAGTATAATTGGATTAGATAGAATACTCTGGGTTTATGCAGATGTAACCGCATGTTCTGGTGTTCGGAATTCAAATATTTGTGGTGGAAAATATAAACGTGGACATCACAACCAATAGGCGTCTGCATTTTCATGTTTACATGAAGGTATAAAAGTT
The DNA here is from genome assembly GCA_017140195.1 of Eumaeus atala. Taxonomy (NCBI): domain Eukaryota; kingdom Metazoa; phylum Arthropoda; class Insecta; order Lepidoptera; family Lycaenidae; genus Eumaeus; species Eumaeus atala. The sequence continues at coordinate 252,670 of JAFELO010003136.1, forward strand.
TTAGCTTCAAGAATTAACGTTTAAAATAATCATTCGATTACGTAAAGGTAAAAATTTACAAATAAATTGTATAGATTCGATCGACCAATGAGTTTTTACAATGGGTTCTTCTAAGTACAATTTTTGGATGCTCTTACGGTAAGGAAAACATCGTGCGAAACCTGGATTTGTGTTTTCGAATTCTGCCTTACCTAGTTGATCGTTAAAGATCGAGTCTCCCTTCTAGGCTGGAGCGATGAGATGGCACTCAATATGTAACTCGTCAGCTTTCCTAGATTAGGTAGCCGACCCCGATACCATTTAATATAGAAGCGAGATAAGTGTCCTGTACTTAAGTGAATTATTTCTTATTATTTTATCCTAGACAGAGGATAAGTCCGTCAATTTAGTTTTTCTTCAGTCCTTTTTTTTTTTTCGTAGGGACCTAATACTGGTTGGCGGCGCTAGTCCAGCCTCAACAGTTCGACTGACTACGAAGACTTTTTTGTCTTCAGGTTTAGCCGCAGATGGGAAGAGATGAACCGGGTTGATTGTGAGCGTACCCTATAGTAATTATTTTTGGGACCGAGAAGGGGGAAGCGGTCCCCCTCTCCACTCAAGTGGGACGGCGCGCGCACGATGCCGTTTTAGTTGCGGTGTCGTGGATAGGGATAATTGAGCTCGTTTAATGTTTGGCTTGTCTGAGGAGGCTGGCCTTCAGTCCACCAAGATGTGCGCATTTATATTGATCCCATAAATAGTAGCTGTCTCGACAAACGTTATGCAGTCACAATTGCCAAATTGGTTGTCATGGCAACATTGCGTGGCAAAAATGTTAACAACGTGACCCTCTAAACATTATGTTTTGTTCATTGCGTTTCACCATATGCAGCTTAGCGTTTGTTTCGGTTACCAACAAAGGTTTTCTTTTCGGTCGGCCACCTACACTATAACAACAACCTGATAACTAATCAACGGATACTTAACCGGTGACCTGGTCAAGTGCCATCACTATGTTGATAATCCTGCAATAAGTTATTTTGTAACATTATGTATTGTAATATTAATGATATCTGTGGACTTATCACACTACGTTGACCTAGTCCTGCGGTAAGTACCGTAAGGAATTGTGACACTATTACTAGATCAATATCATCAAATATATTTATTATTTTTCTATATTTAAAATTTTTATTATAGAAATACATACTCTACATATATAAACATCCATGACCCAGGCGGGATGCGAACCCGCGACCTCGGACGTAGCACGCGGACTAATCGCGACGTTACCAAATGAGCCAGCCGGTCGTCAATTGTATATCTAAGTATATAATGATCATATAGAAATCGATCTATTAAGAACATTTTCTAGTCCATTTTTCTCCTTTCCTACAATGGGCCACCGCCTATTTACAAACGCGACAGCATAGCTGTCACTTTACGGTCGTATCACGAGAGCAAGAGGTACCTCCTCATTTAAGCGGAAATACAGCATGGCATAACCTCTTAAAAGTTAACTATATTTTAAACAACTAAATCGAGTTACGAACACAGTTGTACATACACATGTAAAGCAAATAAAAGGATGTTGAGAACTAATCCATATTAGTGAATTCCAATTTTCCTCCCCCTGTACAACCCTACGGAGATAAAGTCCTAATTTCAAAACGGTTAATTGAAAGGGAGCGATTGCTATCGACTCAATAGTAATTCTCTCAAAATTAGGGACCACCGTCAGCTAGACTCTGCGATCGTTCGCGTTCTTTGCCAATTTTAATGAGTTCAGGTTCTATCCGCTTACTGAAACCGGATTAGTACTTTACGGGTTTTCAGTGACTAGCGTTACTGTTTTAATGAAATATCTCACCTAACCGCGTTGTACAAATTTTAATCAAGTTTCGGACGAGCGTTATTTAATAATAGACATTTTAATTTAGGAATATTCACTGCATTCGATTTGCGTGTAAAAATTATGAAGATAGTTTAAATATAAGTTACTAGCATCTCGCGTTTTCATTCAAGTACTCCATTACGGGAGACTACAAAAAACAACATTACAGGTGGTATTTCGTACAAGTCGTTCTTAGCGGATGTCTGCGCTCTGCACTCCAAAAGGCACCTGCTAAATTTTAAATTTGTAGGTATTATAGTTTCTGAGATTTGATGATTAATCAGTGAGTGGTGTTTCGATCTTATACAATATATAGATTTAGGAGTAAAAAAGCTTGTTTATTTTACCATAACTCATACAGTGAGTAAATTCATATTATGTCAGTAAAGACGTTTCTTAACAAGTAGGAACTAAATATTTATGTATTTAAATTAATATTATTGTGCTTCTCATACTGTAACCGCGAATGTTTATATGTATGTCTGTTACACTTTGAAACTAGAACTACTGAGCGAATAGTACTGAAGTGATTTGGAATAGCAATAAAATTATATCCCGAAACAATGTGGAATAACAATAAAATTATATCCCGAAATAATGGATGGTAAAGATTAGTCAGGGGAACACAGCTACTTCTTGTACAAAATACACATTAACAGTCCCTTTTATTTGACGTATTACGAGTTCGTGACATATATACACATACAGTGGATGTTTTTTTATAGAATAGGGGGCAAACGAGAAATCGCAGCCTTTTTACGACTATCGACGCCCATGAACATCCACATAATTACTGTGCCGAAGCCTTGCCCTCCTTTCCCCTCACCCCAATGAGCCATCTGTCTCATTGGTCAATCAGTGGGATCTATATTACATCTGCATAATCATAGGAAATACAAGTGCCGCCCTCACATATCGAATCGTGTAGTTCTGACGTGTTTCTATGATATCAAATAATGATTTAACGGTATATAAATAGAGACACTACAACAACGTATCAGCATACCATCTAGAGATGGGTCACTGACTGCCTGACTGCCGTCAACACCTTCACATAATTTGCGTATACTGCAGACCATAATGTCTCTATTTGCTGGACATCACGCGCAACGTCACCTTGATTTCCTCATAAAATAAATAACAGCATCATTCCGTATATATCAGTGAAAGCGTTTAGTTTTTAAACTCGATTGTGTAGGGTAGTTATTCCATTGACCACATACAAAAAAGTGTAAATGAGTTATACTTTTCTACAATACAATGGTGAGGGGCAAACAAAGGTTCCTACCCTCGCCCATTTTATTGACTGTAGCGGAATTCTTAACAAAGGTCAGAGAATAACACGGAACTTGTTTATGGTCGTACTGTGAGAGCGTTAAAGTATGTGACGATTTGAATTTTTTTGTTACTCTTTGCTACGCCTTTTCGCAAGTAGTCGCGTGCGTAATGCCGCAATCTGTGTTGATGGTGTCGTTCATGAGCTTGACTACATACAAACAGGCTCTTGCCTCAACACGTCCCTCCCCTCTTGAATACAATAGGAGTATAACGAGTACTCATCACAGGGAACGTCACGCCCTTGCCTTTACTGTAACTGGTGCATATTTTAACGTCGAGACTTCGTCATGATTACAAGTTTATAAAAAAACGTTACGACTTTATACACTGATGAATAAGTCAGCTACCGTTGCGGTCAACCCACTGAAAATTACTCATCATTTCGTCATTTCGTCTAATGAGGTAATTTAAATTGCTCAATTCCAGAATTAAACTAGTCTGCTATTTTACAGAGTACTATTACTACTTCCCCTACAGAGTACTAGTAACATCTACAACTCCCCTTGTCATAATCCTGCTCGTGAGCCATTTTAGCTACGGCGCTTATCTTGTCTCGACGTCACAGTCGAATCGGTCACAAGGGAATCGGTTGCCTTCTCAACTCCAAATCAACCCCATCGTCCGATGCACACTAATAGTAATGCGCCAAAGGTTCATGCTCAATATGCGTTCTCTTCGTTCCCAAAGCCTATGTTAAACCATCGATAGACACCGTCGCCAACTTGTAGAATTTGATGAAATTGTCTACTATCTGGCGTGAATATAAGCAAATACTCCATCAAGCACGCTGGGTAAGCTAGATGTAGATAAGTTATGGCTATGTTAGTTCTCTATCTACCACCCCACCATGGTCCAAGCCGTGTCGTGGCGGTGGGGCTCAGTGGCCTGGGGTGACCCGAGACAACTTGAGTGAAGCCAAATGAACCGCAGAGTTGACTAGTCAAGCCAAAATGCAGACCCGCAAGGAAATTTCCGCCCTAAAGTATCAAAGTATAGTTTCCTAAAATACGACGACGATACAATATCTTAAATATATTTAATATCTGATACGTCAAACTGGTTCGTTTATAGCAACTGCGTTGGACATTCATACCATAACGAGCTCTTGACATATTCAATACTAAGCGGACAATAATCCTAAAGGAATTATTTCAATACCATAATCATAATTTGCTACAAATTTCAATAACTACTAAACGTAATTTACAGGCGTAATATTTCGATTAATTAGTTTTGGTACGGATAGTTTACATAAGGAATTCATGAGTAATGAAAACTATATATACAGATAATATAAGTTGAAGCAGACTGATATAGGAATAATCGTATCCTGGCCACGACGGAGAAGCCTCGCCCCTACTCTTTTTCACTGCTCTATGCCTATGGAAGTATCTAGTGCAGCTTCATCGGCTACAATACGACACGTCAGGTGACGGTCTGATCTCTAGGAGAGATTGTGGTCGATAGGGGACAGACCGACCTGGTCGATAAGGACCCCTCTTTTCCTCAATATGAAGAGAACAGTTAATCCTGATAGTTGTTTAAGATTAGTTAAAGCAACGATTATAATCTTAGCCGAGGGGTCCGCCCGCCCTCTCCCCTCTGAAGAGGGCGCAGCTCACGCGCGGCTGCTAAAGTTAGCTCGTTGAGCTGTCATCCCCGGGGGAACCGTCACTCCCCTCCCTCCAAGGGCTTGTGGTGCCACCCGTCCTTACGACTATCCGTATGACATAGTACGGAAGCCTTTCGTCAGTTCTTCCTAACTCACACCAAATAGAGTACATTTTTTAATGTTTAGTTTAGTGACATCTACTACTTGAGCCACTACTCACTTTACTTTAGATACACAAGGCACGGAGCGCGTAAGGGACGAAGTCGGAGCCGTTGGTGACTACCGACATCCACAGACATTAGAGTCGTTGTTACATGGATGTGTCTCCGCCTGAATGAGCCCCTTCCAATGAACTACGGGAAGCTTATCAACGAATTACGACATGTCTCCCTTTAAGTGTGGGCCAAATGTGGCTGTAATGTAGCAGCAGAAGCTGACAGAGGTACATTCTTAGCGCCGGTTTCACCAGTTCCCACTGAAACGACAACTAGCTAGGTAATACCTAGCTCTAATTATCACCTAAATGTTTGTATTATGCGTTTCAGTTTTACCCTCAATTTTTAATTGTTAACAAAATTTGACACAAAACAATCTTTTCCTGTTATGTAATTAAAATATTGATTATTTTGCTGTCATGCTTTAATAATATTTTTTAACCTTTAATATAGAAATAGTCTTCTTTCCAATTATTTGTTTTAAGTATATATTCATCATTTCTAAAAAATAAATTAATAAGAATTCGCTTATTTACAACATGATTGAGGTAAAAATATTTATTCCACAAAAAAGACAATACACAATACATAACTTAGGTTTAAATTGATCATAATTTAACAGCCTGTCTTAACTTTATACTCATGCAATGTTTTTATATCAGTATAACAAAAGTAAGAAAACAGTAGGTAGTATAATAATTATTGGAATAAACACTAGTAGTTTATGTTAAAGTGTTAGTTTTAGTGCATTACTCCAAATTTCTATTAAGTAATTTAGATATGATTTTACTAAAGAATTGTGGATTATATATGTAAGTTTTCTAGGAATATACGGGAAGATATTACGTAATTTTTTATTTATTCAATTTGATGGATCCACGCAAGGTGGCTGTCTAACCTTAGACCCAGATATTTTTCATTAGACTTTTGTTCGATATTTACATTATTACATAGCATATTTTTGAAGTATTAATTGTAAACAAGTTAGATTTAAACCACTCTGTTACATGCATCCAAATCAGTTTGAGTTTATGTTACAATATCATTAAGATTGGTTCCAAAATAAAAAGGACATGTATCGTCTGCATATAATGTGAAACGACCCTATAGTCCCAAGAGCGCTATATCATCCACGCAGAGCAAGAACAGCAGTGGGCCTAGTATAGAACCCTGCGGTACAACACAGGTGATAGGTAGCATTTCACTTTGGGTTCATAGATCAATCTATTTTAACTGATTAAAACCTGTTACTTAAATAAGATTGCAAAAGATTTGGAACCTTATCCCGGATCCCATAACGTTTCAGTTTTACTAGTAACGATTGGTGGCAGACAGTATCAAACGCCTTTTTCAGGTCAATAAACATTCCTAACAAATTGTTTGTTATCTTGGCTAAGTTTGATTTTATTCGTAAGGTCAGGTGTTGCAGCTAGGGTGTTGCTTTGGGCTCTAAGCCACACTGGCGATTGTAAATAATATTTTGAGCATGGAGGTGTTTCATCAAGCGCTTATATGTAATCTTCTTTACGATTTTCGAAGGACTGGAAGTACCGAGATCGGGCGTAAATTTTCTGGGTCTGGTTTGAATGTAGATTTATAGATGGGTATTATTTTAGTTATCGGGAAATATTTCGCTGATTACGGTCCTATTGAAACATATTGATAAAGGTGGAGCTATTATGTTTACTACCCTTTTTATAGCTTAAACGCTGACTTTATCGAAACTTGAGCTTGAAATTGAGTCTAGTTTACATATGATGTTTATTATCTCATCAGCTGTGCATGGTTCAAGAAAGTGTGTCGTAGCTAATAGTATGCAATATAAGTGAGCAATAAAATTTTGTAATTGTTACATTTGTAAGGGATTTCCCGTGCTAATGCTGGGCTTGAAAATTATTCAATAAATACCTCATAGGTCTCGCGCAGACCATTTATGTCTCTCGTATTTACAGTCGGTGTATGAGGAGCACCACTATATTTTATATTGTTGTTAGCCAGTCGATTAATAAGAGAACATGTTTTTGGAGTAATTATCAAACTGTGGGAATAGTTTATAAAATTATTCATTTTTTGTATTTTCAATAAGCTTAAAGGTAGTTTCTCTTGCTGTGATTAGGTCCTTTTCTATTATTTTATTCCAGGGATCATTTTGATGTTGGCGCCATAAATTGTTTCTATGGGCGGTTTTTGCACATATGTCGCTGTTTATCCAGTCTTTTTGTGGTAGATTGAAAATCTTGATTTTAGAAGTTTTGCTTTCCTCTAGACTCCTCATGTTTGCCAATTAAGTGTTCTGTTAAAATGCGCCAGAGTATTCTTTTTTTAAACGTAATCATACAACTAGAGATTTGTCGCCACTCGAACCATCGAGTAAGAAATGTAACGCTTCATTCGACAGTTTCTTCTGTTCCGTACTGGTAGAACCAAAATTCGTTATTTGTCTGAAATTTTGTTTGCTGTAAGCTAGTCATGACTACGATGTTGACTCCACTAGTTGTTTTTTCCATCTTG
>JAFELO010003136.1:265316-278204 GCA_017140195.1 Eumaeus atala
CAGGAGAAGGCACATTTACGCACGGCCCAAAATTGATGGGGTTGTCCTTTGGCGCGGGGGATAGGAGACAGACGCCTCTTAGGGGACTGTATAGCCGTCGAGTAAAAAATCGATCGTCTTGTATTTTTGTAAATCAATGATTACAGGCACTTATTACAGGCACTTATTACAGGCACTTATTACAGGCACTTATTACAGGCACTTATTATCCTACTCAAATGCACGTTCTGTCCTCTCATATCTCTCATAACCATAACGTTGGCAGTAGAAATGAAAATATTATGTTAAATCTCAGACCTTTATTTATCTAAATTATTATATAAAAGTAAGGGAGCCCAAACAAGCATGATGTTTCAGGGCATACAATAGATAAAGCGATTACGTCCGGGACGCTTTACCCCCAGTTTCCATTAAACCCCAACGAAAATATAATTAGCATAGATTTCAACGTTTTCCATAGCTCTTCTAAATAAGCAGTAGCACGATACGTTCGCACGTTACTCAACTTTATCTGGATAAAAGTAAAGTCCAAGATGGCTTAGCCCAACAGTTCTATTAACCTTCTATAATCTGAGTCATAAGTATGCCACTTATTCTGGTAACGTATTGTGTGAGAGACTGTACAATAGATTCTAACTAAACAGCGCAGTGAGATAAGCTCGGAAATGCTTCTGTTTATTCAGCTGAAATCTATATCAATTAAAAATTTACGGTGAGAAATGCAGTTGCTTTAATACGCGAGAAGGAACAATGTGGGCAAATTGTAATTTGTTCTTATAAAGCTCTTAAACTTAGCTTCTGAGTCTTTCGTTTAGTTTCTGAGCCTTTGCGGGTTTGGTGTAATTTTTGCCATTTGAGCCGTGTAAACGCTTTGTTTATAGGCACCATTATTTATATAACCTTTGATGATATAACCAATACAGCATTAAAAACATTTATAATAATAATTTACCTTATTAATTAAAGCATTCCAAACTTGTAAAGTGCTCAAAATTATTACTGTACTGCAGTCGAAATCAACCGCCACGTTCAAATCGGCCATAAATCGTACATCCACACAATAAACGGACTTCAAGTTATGGCTTTTTAAAGCATACGACAAGCTATTTGGTGACTACCGACGACTATTTTAATGTCCGCATATGCAGACACCTTTCTCCTTTCATCCCATCTCCATCATTCATTCATTTCAGTAAGAGGTAGTGCATGCTGCATAGGAGGAAGTAGTGCCATGCGTAGTGCATGACACTACAACCACCTATGCAACGGAATTGGACCGGCACGACCAGCGACGTACCTCTCGCTCGTAGTCGTAAAAAGGCTCCGATTGACCGTTTGCTCCCCTATCTATACTAAAAAAACTCCCCAATGGGTAACCGGCCACTCACAAATTACTCCACACGCGGTAATTTTTAGGTGTGTATATGAGCGAGAGATATCTCCGCGGCAGTGCCGGTCTGATTCAACTACAATGCAGCAATTGTGTTCTTTCACTGAGTAGTAACGCTCCCGCTTTGCGTCCGGTTTTCTAGTAAAGCGGGTGTAACTAGAAGTCACTAGGACGTCTCGTATCTAAACGTAACGGACGTCGCGATGTCTGGAACTGTGACGCTTGGTTTTCATATTGTACTGGCCAGGGTCAGCACTCACCGATACATTTCGGCCATTTTATGACAGCTTTTACAGGAGGACCAAGTTGTGCAAACGACCCATCGAAGATCGGATACACGACTTACTATTAGGTGATATAAAAGTTCGTTTACCTCTGCCACAGAGAACTAATACAGGTAATAAATAAAAGATTAAATAACAATCGAAAAAGAAACGCACACGAAAGGTCAGCACGCACAGTTACTTGTAGCCCATAAAGAGTGCTTGATGGTATCGACATGGGCCTGATATAATTTTATTAGTATCGTACATAGTTTCATCAATAAAACAATCTTTCAACCGTAGTATAATTCATTTATGTGCATGTATCTATCAGTCTGGTCCTTAACATGGGCCTTTTGTGTGGTTTCGCGGGGAAAATTCACACGCTGTGATGGTTGTGTCATGATATGTGGAACTCCAGAATCGTTAATTAAAACCCCGCGAACGCCATCAGACGTTACTGACAAGTGACTGTACTAAGCATTATGCTACCAATAAAGGTCAATTATCCCTTCGTCTTCCTTTGGGAAAGTAAAAAGGCAGTATCTACTCCACACTCCAAAAGTAGCGTTCCGGGTGATTGTAACGTTCCAGGCGTAGTCTGCGAGTGAGAGAGCGTAACTAGTCGTTTCTCTTAGTCCACCAGCCGATGTAAAATAATGTTTATAATATCCATTTAAGATAACCAGTTTGTCGAACATATTTAAAAGCCCAGTAACCCACGGCTGCGTAATTATTTCGCTCACTTTAATTTTTGCATTTCTCTGCGAAACCATTGTTAGTGTAGCGAGACAAAAACGTTTACTAGGAAGCTCTCATACGTACTGTATATAATTATGCATTATAAATACAATGCGCCCATATTGTCGTATTCCAGCTATAACTCCAAGGCATGTTTACGCCTATTGTGTCCTAGGTGGTCCTGGTGTAAGTCATAAGCTCACAGCCAAATCATATTTATGTAGCGTATTTTTATACTACGATCGGCATTTCAATGTGCTTTTTCCATTTTCATTGAGTAACGAAATTTCATTGAAAAACGCCTGGTTGAAATTGTACGACCGCATAATTTTATAAGATTTTTTTATATTATAAGGGAGGAAAGGTACTTTTAATGTTTAGACATCTGCACAACCATCACGCAACTCACAATCACCGGAAACTCACAAATCCTACAAAACACGACAGCATCATTATCATATTTTCATTTTTATAGTATAAGGGGGCAAACAAAGAGTCGGCCTTTTGATGACGACCGACACCCTTAGACATCCGTATGATTGTTACATAGATGCGTTGTCCTCCTCCATTCCTCCCCTCCACTGGACCACCGGAAACTCAAAACATTACACAACGCTACAGCATAACAGCCCCTTCACGGCGTATTGTGTGAGCGAATGTACATTACGCCGGGCCGCTTCTGCTGTAACTGAGGTAGGTTAACTAACAATTTTTTAAGCAGGTATAGTCGGTACTTAGTGAGAGGTAGGCATTTCCCCGGTCATGTCAGCCCAATTTGGCTGCAATGAAAAAGAGTAACTACTTAATAGTATTGACACATTATTTCCTGAAACGGTCTCCCGTCGGGTCATCTGAAATTCGAATACAATTATTACAATTATAGTGTAAGAAGATGAAGACAATCCTTGTGCAGTAGCTGGTGCGAGTAGCAGGAGATCGGCCGTCTTGGCGTTCATTGAAGGAGGCCTGTGTTCAGCAGTGGACCGAAAAGGGCTTATAATGATGATGATGACAGTGTAATACAGCTTCTGGATGAATAAATAATACTCGTATAATCCAAATCAGTAACTGATCCATATGTAATCTCTAATAATTATTTGGTCACATTTTAATTTAAATGATATGTTATTCAATGAGTTTGGTACTATACGAATTACTCTACGGTTCTGTGTGAATCAAAATTCATTGTTTCACAAAGACACTGTCAATTAAATTTGTCTATTTCGTGTTGACGCCCGTTAACATCCGCACGTTGATGAGAATGCGTTCCCCTTCACCAAGTGCATGGTTTCAAACCGCACGAAACGTGAATGTGAAGCTGTACCATGTAAGCGAGATGTACCTCCCAGGTCATTCTATCACATTTCGGCAACAATACACAATAACACTATTTATTATATTATGGAATTATTATTTAATTCCATAATGTGCAAATTAAATTAATTACGATTATAATTTTAAGCCTATTCACAATATTATATTAAAATTTTTGAACTCTACAAATAAGTATTTTTTCAGAATATTATCCAAATCCTTTCAGTATAATTGATAGCGTGAGAAAATGACAAACAAATTTTTGTATATTTCTAATACTAGTAGGATACTCTGGTATAAAAGTAGCGAGTATATTTAGTCATATTATATAGACATACGTCCATTGGAGGTAAATACTCATAATTTGTTCGCAACAGACGCGGGAACTACTGAAACAATTTCGGTAGAAAGTAAGTGTGTAATTTGTCCCAACTTAAATATAAACTTTTCATTTGGTTTTTTTCGTAAATGTTATAGTTCTAAGCGAAATTGTTTTCTTTTTCTCACTCAACCCATGTAAGTGATTTTGTGAAGATATTGTATTAACTTTGGAATTAATGTAAGTGTTGTAATAACTTAATAAATAAAAAAATAATTGCCACGCTGAGCAGGCTGATTGGCAACCGCAGATTAGGTTTCGGACCGGCGCCAATGCAGCCTGTCACTCGGCGCGACCGCTGTCTGGTGTTCCCGTCCCATACGCATTGGAAAACGAAGTGTTAGTCTACCGTTCACCAGATGGGAAGACGATCTCCGTGCAGTGGCCGGTCCGGGATAGTTGCGAGTAGCAGGAGATCGGCCCTATTGTCGTTCATTGAAAGAGGACTATGTCCAGCAGTGGTCTGATAATGGCTGATAATTATGAATGATAATAATGACAGTATTTATCAAACAGTCGAACAAATACAACTGCCTTGAAAGTTATTCCTAGGCTGGGATTATTTAGCTGACCTAAAACATATTATAGTACCCAAGTTTAAATTTCAGATTTGTAGAAAACTCAGAAAGCCCTTATAGACTTGTACCACAAACTTGGTAATCGTTGTTGGCAAAGTTTTCCATAACTTGTTACCACAGAGTCTTATGGAGGGTATTTTAGTGTTTTGTTCGTGTACTATAGACAGGGAAATTCATAGCTTGTGTCTTTGTATATTATGACGTTCTGTTCCTGGATGTAAAGAAATATGTCGGTAATATTGTAGTAGATTTTAGTAAGAGGTTGGGAGAGTTGCCTAGAGGGTGGCTCTCGCTCACGTCATGATGCCGCCGTAAAGTGGCCGCTATGTTGTCCCGTTTTGTGCCGTTTTTCAGTAGCCGGTGGACCATTGGATAGATTGTGTGTAGTGGGACAACACATCTGAATGAGCGCGTGTCAATGGACGTGAGCAGTCGCAAAATAGATCTGATTTCTCGTTTGTTCCCCAAAGGTATAAAAAAAATTTAAACAAATATTTTTTTTCATTCTTTGTAAAAAATGGTTTGTTTTTTTATAGAAGAGGGGGCAAACGAGCAATCGGCCTTTTTCCACTACCGACACCCAATGAACATTCACATAATTACTATGCCAATGCCCATCAATGGGCCACCGGCTACTCACAAACCGCACGAAACGCGACACTGAAGATGTCACTTTACGGCAGTATTATATGAGCGAGAGGTACATGCCCGGTCGTGCCTGCCAAATTCCGTTGCATCATGCATGCAATCTGCATGGCACTACCTTCTCCTATGCAGCGTGGCGTTACCTCTTCCTAAAAACACAGGATTGTTTTTTCATCAAATTTTCCGGTCGGCAGCTATTAACTGACAACTAACACTAAGGTACACTCCATCGTCCTTATTACCAAACGATAGCATCGGGTATCTACGTCCTGATACCTGACCTGTCCACCAACTCATCCAGTGACCAACATGATGATAGTGTAGATAAAAAGGCTGCTATTCCTCGTTTCCCCCTTATACAAAAAGTGGAAATGTAATGAGGATGTTGACAAAATAACAATTCTATATTTGTTTTTATTTTACCTTACAATTGTTTATAGTTATAAAAAGAAATTAAATCGAATGACACAGTCGATTTCGCCTAGGCAGATAAGTGACTTTAAATGAATTGTTTGTTTTGCCAGTTGTTTTAAAGTAAGTTTCTCTTATATAAGACTTACAAACCTTTTGAGTACATGTGCCCTTTTACTTTATATCAATCTTGTGATTCTCGAGACTTACTCTCTTAACTTACTTTTATCTCTGTCATATATTTACATTTACTCTTACTATTATCTGGCAAATTAATAATATCCCTTATTGTTAAGTTGCCAGATAAAAGTAAAAGACAATTAAACCTCTTAAGAGAAAATCGAAGTTGACCGGAACAAATATTTTATTGATGTTGTATTTGTGTGATAAACCAACCAAATAAATTAAAGATGGTTCACTACTGATTTATCAAGGGTGCCATTACATGTAAAAACTCCCCATGGTACAAACACATTGCATGGACCCGACCCTAATTTATCGCCCCTATGGGTTCAATCGCTCCAACCGCGTCAGATTACTCAAATATTACACATTTTTTGGCCCTTTTAATGGTACGATAGCGGTGCTTGCCCTTTGACTGGTTTTATTTGATGTTAATAGCATTCAATTGTGACTTAATTCAATGCTTTGTTGTACATTTACTTATATTTATTGTTATTTAATAGAAATAGATGGCTATTGTAATTTTTTCCTGACAAGTTCCTAAGCCCAAATACCTCATGCGTAATGATATATATCCTCTTTCTACATAATATTAAGGTGGGTACACATATTTTAGTTAATGAAACATGCGATCGATTAAATCAATTTAAACAATATGACTAGGTAAAGCGGAACATTGCGAGGACAGAACGTTCATAAATGATTTTGAATGTTTCAAAAAGAAAAAAGGATTAGTTACTATTTAAATTCTAATAAAAGTAGGCCGTAATGCCATTTAAAGTAGTAATTACTATTTAATGATAAATTGGTCGTAACAACTGAGATAGATACAAATAAAATAAACCATTTTGACTATAAAAAACGAAAAGAACTTAAAGAAATATGTCAGTAAGTAGGTTAATACAATATTTATAACTTCAGAGTTAGAAGGTGGCTGAGTGATCAATTTAGCCCGTAAAAAATTGATGACACCTAAACCTTGGTGAAGGCGATTACTTTGCTAAAGGGTACTTTAACCTGGCTGAGGGGTACTCGAAGCTTAAGAGGTCGCTGGTAAAACTGGGATTTATTTCCTATATTTACGGAATAAAATATCTCTCATATTTCAATCAAATAGCTTTTATTCTTACTAAAGTATTTTTAACATGATTAATCAAACACAATAAACTGTGGCACCTCCTCATAGTAAATTTTTGAAATACATATTTGAAAATTAATACTTTCATATTACAATAATAGTAGTAATAATGACGTCCTAACGGAATTTCGGCCACGGCGGCCATCTCTATAGAGACGAGCCAACTGCGCAGGACATAACATGCACCACAAGTGTACTCCCTGTTGCATCATTCTCCGATACCTAGTACAGGACTAGGCTAACGTATTATGATAAGTCCCCAAATATTATTATTAATAATAACAATATTCACTTTCTCATTCCACTTATTATAACAGCGAATATGGTTTTTGTATTTGCACATATGTCTTGATATAAATTCAGCATATCTGAGTTGTTGGCTAGGCTTTAGTTTATCTATAGACATAATTGTCACTGTAACTGAAAATCCACCAAAAACTTTTCAAACTATATTCAAACTATATTCTCGTATTATTCTAAAGTTATAAAATATATTTATTTCTATAAATAAAATTTTATGAAGTGTTTTAAGCACAATTTACTTAATCTATACTAACAATATAAAGATTTCTTTTCCGGACCGTAACTTATGCTGTGGAAGCGAAGAGAAGCCCAATACTGCAGCATCGGATTGCAGTGAATGCTCGTCTTTCGACGAATCTCGAAACTAGGTTGCGATCGTAAGAGGGACTGATCCCTCTCTCTCTCTCTCTCTCTCTCTCTCTCTCTCTCTCTCTCTCTCTCTCAGATGAGAGCTGCCGACCGAACGTATCCCGATATGTGAGTGTTTGTGATAGCTAATTTAACTATTATTTCATGGCCAGAGTCGTCCTCGTCCAGACGTCCCTCCATAATTTAAGATGAAGAGTTTGTTTGTTTGTTAGAACGCGGTGCGGTGTTATTCTCTAATACGTATGAGATAAACTGTGCCATTTAAGGAACATGTTAAAATTGCTAATAATTTTTTTTTGTTGTTTCAGGTACATTCATTGTTGTTACATAAATACGGGTACAGTCACTTATATTCTAAAGTATATTGTGTTGCTACTAAATAGATAAGTATGGAGTTTTAAGTTTCATAACACCAACACGGCTATCGTCTCCATTATGAACATAATTCGTGAACACTGAAATGGTCGATATCAATTTAACGGTATCGTAACCTAGATTTGTGAGTGTGAGTCATTTTTTTTTGTTTATATCTCTTCAAAACCTATAACTATTACGAAGCGACTTGGATGGTAATAATTTATCTCTTATATTAAATCTTATTTTTTATAGTACAGGTGGCACACCCCCATAGGAGGAGGCAGTGCCATGCATGGTGCATAACACTACATCGCCCTATGCAACGGAATTGAGCCAGGGAATTACCTCTTGCTCACTTGATACCGGCGTAAAGTGTCAGCGTCGCGTTTCGTGCGCTTTATGAGTAGCCGGTGGCCCATTGAGAGGGGGGGAATATGGGGCAGCGCATATGCTTAACAATCATACGAATATCCATAGGCGTCGGTAGTCATCAGGCTCCGATTATTCGTTAGCCTCCTTATGCTATTAAAACATGTCGGCCCAATGCAACAAAACATTACTACTTCTACCAGCATGAGGTGATAACTCCTCTGATGCACTTCCTCTAACTACAAGTGATCTCACAGCCGAGCAGCATCAGCGAAAACTTATGTTACCCCTTTCACCACTAGTCTTATTTTTAAATTCCTAAGTCGTAAGAAGCTCGCCTTTAGTTCCTTCCATGCCGTACAAATGGACTTTTTGTGTCTCTAATCGCATGTTAGTTACTAAAATTGATGTGATGTTCGGCAGATCTCTCACAGACCTATGTCAAGTTACCACTTCTACACTATGTACGTTATTTTGCTCTATTGTGCGCTGTGTATATTTGTTATATTTAGGTATAACTTATTTCATAACTCTGCAAGGGAAGCGTTAGTTAGTCGGGAGTGAATCGAAAGCCGAATCGTATTAAGGCAGGCCGAAAGCAATCATAAACTGTTCGATTTGTCTTCCTAGGTAAAGTGCAAAATGCAGTAACCAACGTAATTTGTGTATATTTCTTTAGGGGACAAACGAGCAGTCAGATAATTTTGATAACTACCTACGCCATAAACGTTCGCATCATAGCTATGTAAAAAAATACTTCCTTTCCTCTTCCCTCCAATGTCCTAAACAAACGATTTCCTTAGGATAGATTTTACTATTTCCCTAAGGTTCATGGATTTCATTTTATTTACATATCTTGACTGAATGGGACTGACAGATAACTCAACGACAAAATCGTTTGTTATTCATAAAACAGAGACGGATGCCGAAGATCTTATTATAATTTCAATTTCCCCTCGAATGCTTTTGGGAATTCCATCCAAAGAGATCAACACTATCACTATCTTTACGACCCACCTCGACGGTAAATGTCCCAACTACAAGCGGATAGCGTTAAAAATATTTTGTATTTCTTTTTAGAAATATTATGTCGTTGTATTTTAACAAAAATAAAACTTAACAGATACAATGTTTGTAGTTAAATTTGATCTTAAATTTGACCCAAACATTCAGTAGTCTATAAGAGAGTAACGAAATTGGGAAGACGAAGGGGGAGAAGGGTAAATTAGTACCTTTTTTCACCCTTTTTAAATTACGTTTTTAATTTTACACTTAATTTAATTTTATAAATTGAAATATTGTTCTTAGTTATAATTTTTGGGGGAGGTTCTCACCTCCTGCATGGCAGCAAAGAAGAATTACGTCACCCTGTACCGTGACCGTGACGTGTGTCGTGCTTGCAGTGTGCAGTTTAAAAAAATATATTATTCTAATTATATTATAATACATAAACTAACTAAATTTGTTTTGATTAAATTACTAATTATGTTTTGAAAAAGAGTTAGTATTAACATACTAATATTCTTTTTCAAAATATAATTTTAAGATTATTAGTAAGTTTTAATTTTGGTATTAACACACAATACAACGTTCAATACTTTATTGTGAAGTTTATTGGACGCTCTTACATGACGTTATACGGCCCAGAGCGTTTAAAAATAAAATAAAATTTTACTATCCGGTTTTATAATTGTAAAATATTATATAAAGAAATACAATTAGTTTTATATATATTACTGAACTTGGTAAATAAATATTCAAGTTTTTCAATTTTAGTAGGTCTTTTAATGACAATAGTCATGCGTTAATTCGCCACCTCCTTTCACTTGGGCCACGATAGACGCACAAAACGGGGTGAACAGTAAAAAAGACATGGCGGGAGATTTTGGACTAGGTGTGAAGTTAGATAGCATATGTGATTATCGTTTACGACATAAGTGATTTAGTTACCAGCGCCTCAGTTAAGAATATCATCCTTCATATGAAACGTGCTAACCGTAACTTTATAGTCTCGAAACGGTTTTAAATCTGTTTATTGTTCGGATAATGATCACTACACTAATGTGATCTTAAGGTTTATTTCTTTAAAGCCTCATTAAATTTAACAGTTGGCCTTGCTTTATTTACATACTGTTTTATTTCATTGTGGATTCTTTATACTTTTTCACAGTTATGAAATTGTTGTAGATGTTTTTTTAAGTATAGCCGGCTCACGTTATACCAAACCGGTCCATAGTGACAATGGGACGGGAATGTAATTAATCAAGCGCAATCAGTCATTCAAAGATAACGGGATTAATTTGAGATAAGTTAAGTAGATGGGTAGGGCAGCGTTGATGGTGTGGTCTAAATGTGTATCAATCATGTGCAAATCGATTTTATACCATTGTGTCGTAAGTTTTATCATTGGCTTAGATACGGAATTTAATTTTTAAGACGCTTCAACCGTATTGTGCTTATTAATAATGTAGCTGGTATGGCTAGTAGTGTGTTCAAGCACGATGTCGATTAGAGAAGAAGGGTAAAAAAAAAATTAATGATGAGTAACGCTTTCATATGGATGGAGATAAGAGATGGATGCGAGCAATAGGAGATCAGTCGTCTTCGCCAGCAGTTTACCGATAAAGGCTGATAATGATAATGATGATAATGAATGCTATCTTATAAAAAGTTTATAGTCTGGAGAGTCTCTATTCCACAAGTACACTCATTTTTCCGTCTTAACACTGACTTGGGAATGTAACCAAGAACTTGAAAAGCGTTGCATTAGTTTTTGTCTTATGCCGAAATCGATTTCAGGGCTATATTTAAATCTTCGACGAGCATATTCAGGAGACTGCCATAAAATACACCTAGTAATTAGTAGTAGTATCCCCATTCCTCACTATGGGGGAGGACTATGTCCAACAGTGGACGTCATCCCGATGATGATGTTAATGATCCCTATTCCGGTACAAAGGGATCGTGGTTAGGCTTAGTGCTCAGATAATTAATTAATTTCTCATATGAATCGGGTGAACATTTCGAAGCGCACAATGCGCATATAAATTACTAGCAGCACTCTGCGGTTACTCTCGCGTAACTCTAACAATATTTGTCGGAGCGTGATGGTTATATAGCCTATAGCTTTCCTCAATCAATCGTAGCTAGAAGATACTAGGGCTGATTGATAGCTGGCCGAAACGACCCACTTGAAAAAAGATAGGCAAACAAATTTCTTACATTTTATTCTATCGTTTTTTCAAAAATAGAACACCATATTTGAATTTATTAGAAATGATAGAATTTGTGTGTACCTAGAAATTTTTCAGCCGTGAATTTTCTCAATCATGGAAAGAAACTAAATTCGTGCGGTGATAATTTTTTACGTTTTAAAAGGGAAAACAGCAACCCAAAGTCAAGCTAATAGCTGCTTTAGGTAATACTGCTCTTGCATTGAATACAATAAATACATTGACTAATTTTAAACGTGGGAGACAGAGCTGCAAAGACGCCAACAGGTCTGGCCGTCCAAATGAAGTCACGAATACGGATATGATTAAAAAATCTTTTGAATGATCGCGCTAAATTCACGGTAGATAGCAGAGATAGTAAGCATTCCCTTTGTACGCGTTTTTAATATTTTACATCAACACTTGAGAATGAAAACCTCTCGCGCCATGGGTGCCGCTTTTGCTCACTGTTAACCAAAAGCAACGTCGAGTGGACGACTCGTCGGATTGTTTGGCGCTTTTTTTTAAAACGTGATACAAGCGTGATACTAACGATTTTTGCGGCGTTATGTGACAGTAAATAAAGCATGAATATACCATCATACATCATACTCCTGGAACAAAAGAACAATCTAAGCCGTGGACAGAGAGCGGAAAACCTGCGTCGAAGAAATCAAAAACAGTTTTGTCGGCCGGCTAAACCGTTTTTTGGGTTGCTCGAGAGATTATTTTAATGGATTATTTGCAAAGAGGAAAGGCAATAAATGGAGTGTACTATGTAAGCTAGCTGCAAATCTTTAGTGAAGAAATACGAAAGAAACGGCCTCATTTACCCAAAAATAGAGTGTTATTCCACCACGACAACGCACCTGTGCACTCGTTAAGAGCGAAGGTTGCGAAACTCCACGAATTGCGATTCGAACTATTGCCGCATCATCCCTATTCTCCAGGTCGGGCCCCGTGCGACTTCTACTTATTTCCAAATCTCAAGAAATGGTTACGTGGCCGAAGATTTTCCTCAAGTGATGAAGTCATTGTAGCCGTAGATGAGTATTTTGAGAGGTTACATAAAACATTTTATCAAACTGGTATAACGGCATTCGAGTAGCGCTGGACTATATGCATCGATCGAAACTAAATTGAAAAATTTTATAAGTTATTTGTTTAATTTTGGGTTTAGTGTAATTTTGGGTTTGTTTGAGAAAAAGAGGACTCTTTTGGATTGAATTTCTGAAA
>JAFELO010003136.1:278331-289956 GCA_017140195.1 Eumaeus atala
CTGCATAGCATAAGGTAGTGCCATGCATAGTGCAAGACACTACATCCTCCTGTGCAACGCAATTGGGCCGGTACTACCGGGGAGTTACCTCTCGCTCACATAATACAGCGACAAAGTCATATCTTCAGTGTCGCGTTTCGTGCGGTTTGTGAGTAGCCGGTGGCCCATTGGAGGGGGGACGAAGGAGACCAACGCATCGGCACTGTAATTATGTGGATATTCATTGGTATCGGTAGTCGTAACGTCTTCGATTTTGCGTATCGTGCGGATTATAAGTAGCCGGAGATCCATTGGGGGGGAAGAGGTAAGATGAGCAATGTATCGGCATAGTAATTATGCGGCTGATTGTGGGCGTTGGTAGCCGTAAAATGGCTCCGATTACTGGGTTTGTAAACTGGGACTATACTGTAAAAGAATAACATCTTCATTCAAGTTATTGTTTATGCAGGCAGCTATTGCAATAATTCTTATGCAATATTCATTACTAATGCAAATGTTATGAATGCCATTTTTTGTAGATATATTTGTTATCCTTTCACGTGAAAACTGCTAATGTTATATAAATTGTAAATGTATATCTATACACTCTGATTCTCCACAAGAAAATCTTACAAAATGCGATAAAATCAGCTAAATGGTCACAATAATGAACAACATTCGCTTAAATATACGAAAAGAGTATGCTCTTTCGAACTAACATCTACAAAAAAAAAACATTGCTTGTCTGCCGCGTTTTGAACACTGCAAATTATTAACACTTTTTTCTCATATTTTCAATTGTGAAAGCCAATGTTCTTCTCATTTTCTGTTTCTGTGACTCTCAAGACTAACAAGTGGAGTCTAATTATGCCTTTGTCTTTTACAGTTCTTCATTAATTTGTCAACTCTATACTTTATGCTTTCATTTTCATAAAGAAACGTTTCAAATTACATAACTCTGTGCGTTAAAAATATAATTTGAAATTTTAATTAAATTTCAATGAATGGCTTTTGAAGACGGTGATTTTAGGAGTTATGTGATACAGGTGATATCTAAAACCTGCACGATACTCCATAATGTCGAGTATGATGAAGCATTTGCTGACCCTCAATCGTCTACGATTGTGAGACGATCCTTGTCTGAAAAGGTCTTGTGCGTATTTATTAAACTCGGGGGCCAAACGACTAATCGACACATTATAAGTACTATTCATACAACTTTACGCAACACCCATAAATATCCCACTAACGGGTCGCCAAACTCTCGCATACCGCCTGAAATGCAATAGCAAAGCTATAATTTCTCCGAAAAGTTATATAAGGCGTACTTTACCTGTTGTGCGGCCAAATTCGGCTACAATACAGACTACACGCTACCTCTTACAGCCATCAGTGCCACCTTTGGTGAGGTGCCTCTAAACGAGAAATCATCGGAGCACCTCGATGGCGTAGTTCCATGAGGGATCGACGCCTCCTCCACAGAAGACTTGCCCCACACCACAGGACAATCCCACTAACTTTGGGTTAGTACTGGGTGTGGTTCCCATACTCGCTCTTTGCCCCATGCGTAATAGTGCGTCCTCCTCCTGCTCTTTAGCCCCCTTTTCTTTTAAGAGGTGTGCAAAGAGCAGCACCTTTGGTTCAGTTGGCTTCGCCTGGACTCACCGCAGGCAATAACAAGTTGTAACCATAGTGTGGGCATCATAAATACCTACTAAAGTCTTTAGAAAAGAAATATTTCCACCAAAGCATACTCCCAATAATAATTTAGGGATTACACAACGTTATCTGAACGTATTCCAAACAAAAGTTTTCCGTCTCACTTAAAGAATCCGTAAGATTGTCCTGTTGTTTAAAGCGTTCAAAATTTGAATTAAATACGACGAAACAAAATAAGTGTTAGGGGAGACTTTACAGTGTAGCTATATCATACAAAGCTCCAAAGTTCCCACTTTAAGTGGTTTTACAGATTTGACTCCAGTTGAAACCTACGAAACCGAAATTTATAGTTTAGTTACTAATAGGGTAACTGGGACTTTAATATAACCTGCGAAACGAACCTGAACTTTTTGTTAAAGCGAAAGGAAGGACAATATTGCCTCATCGCATTACTATGAGCGCGCGACGGACGACAAGGTTGGTTCCGAAAGGGGAACGATCCCCCCATCCTCCCACAGATGGGAGTGATGCATCCCGATATGAGAATGTTAATAGTTAATAATAATAGCTAATTTGAATATTATTATCTTGATCAGTGAAACTGTCGTTACACCGCACTCTCCATGTTCAGTCGACATAATCATTCCTCGATTCTGACATCGAGGGCATTAACATGTGAAGTGGCCCTTAGACTTTGTTTAATATATATTGTTTTTATAATATAGGGGGACAAACGAGTAATCGGAACCTTCCAAATACTACCGACACATATGAATATAAGTATAATTATGCCACGCGTTGCCCTCCTTTTCACCTCCCCCAATGGGCCACCGGCTACTCAAAAATCACACGAAACGCGACAACGTATCACTTTACGGCGGTATCAATTGAGCGAGAGGTACCTTCCCAATTGTGCCGTCTCAAGAAGGATGTAATGTCATGCACTATGCATGGTAATAATACCTCCTCCTATGCAGCATGGCACTACCTATTACAAAATAATATGAAAAATAAATATAAAACCCTCACATAGTCCGCGCGCCATAAAACTTCTCCGCTCACTAGTGCCGTCGTGACGAGATGGAGATGTTACGAATCCTATAACATTGTAACAATGTTTTAGACAGTATTCCGTAGTAAAGTTTTGTTTTTATTATGTTTCCACTGTCGTTTTACGACCGCCTGTCTTCGGAGCACGTTTTGCATTAAGCACTCAAAAAACCCACATCAAGGTAATTTGTGTTTTCACGAACATCACTGTACCTCGTAACATCCGCTACAACATAATTTAAGACTAGTTCATACACTTTTATCTCACGGAAAAGTGTTTCGTGTAATATATACAAATTACTTGAACGTGATCCAACTAATTTTCAAGAAGGCATTTCTTAACACAGCAAGGTAATTAAATAAAATATAAGGAATATAATAATTAAGTATTATTCATTAAAAATAACTTTCAGCTACCAAGTGTCAGTGCTGTATTCTATAAAGTACACATAGTTCTAAGTACCTAGAACTTACTACGTATGCCAATAGACTAACCGATAGGATATGGGGTTCTTCAAGAAAGGAGCTTACTCCCATCTTAAAGGACGGCAACGCGCCTATATAACCTCGTATCATGCGGATGTCTATTGTCCCTTATCCTATAAAAAAGCCTTATTTTTATAGTGTGTTGGTATCCTTCAGGTCTGTCCTTTTTTGTTAAATTATTCGCATCATTAAAAAATATTTTAACATCCTATAATAGCCGATTCACAAACAAATCGAATATACACCACAGAAAAATATACAAAATGTGCCAGGCTGTTTCGTAGTATTTTGGTTCAACAGTTTATGCGTGAAAACGCTATACTTAACAAACATATTCAATTTCGCATTTATAATATTCTATAGTTAAGATAAATATGCTCTATTTCAAATCGAGTGCCCTGCTCTAACGCAAGTTTAATAACATCTTTGTAATCCACTGCGGGACTAAAGCCGTCACCTGCCAATTCATGTATACATTAACCGTCAATGTAATTTATGGCATAGCAATAAATTCAAGTTGAGCGAGCCCTGACGAGATGAATCTGTCTAAACGTGCTCATATATTGTATCAATTTATATTGCAGCTGGGTCTTAGATTCTACTATCCAAATATTTATGTTTGAATTTGCGTAAAATAAACATCATATGCAGTTAGAACGATTTTATAACATAATTTCATTCTCGCCTTTGAACACGACATAGGTACGACATTTTATTGGTATTTAAATATCGTATCGTTTACTTTATATTGGATGATAATTACATATTTATGTGTAAATATCATATTCATAAAGTTATTTTATCGGTAATAACTGTTTGATAATGGGTGCATGGTACGTGTCACGACTATTCTGGGCGTAGGTCAAATTATTTTTTTTTTCTATTATTAAAACTATTGTCATAAAATAATAACTGGTTTATATTATAGTAGAGAATAAAAACCATTATTTACGGTTTTGTATGATGTAGCATCTTTTAATCAAACGTATTTTTATTTTTCTCATTGGGAAACTGGCTAATAAAAGTACATACACACATATTCGTGTGTTCTATTTTTATTAGCCTTTTATGTAATTAGTAAGTGTATAGCAAATAAGTTTAGACCAAAATAATAAAAATTAGCACAATAAAAATTTATAAAACATGCTGTTTTAGTTAGCAACATCTATCACAAGTGTAAAATTTATCTTGTAAGTTTCCCAATTACTCAACTTTTGCTGAGTACCTAATCATGTTAACAGGTATATGAAGTATCATTAAAAAGTATGTGTATTTCAATACAATACTTCAAATATTTATGTTAGCCTACCTATATACCTAAGTGTGTCGAATATTGGGAAACTAGGTAGTGTGAGGTTATAAAAACAACCACTGAAAAGCCTAGATTTTTACTTACCTCGACCTATTTGTAGACAGAAAATCCTATACAATATCACGAGCTAATCAAAATTTGTCTACAAACATCAGCTCCGAACGAGTGCATCTTCACAATAGAGTGAGGCAATTTGGATCCTCCGCGCTCAACTCTTTTGTACTGAGTGAATGAAACGAAAAAGATTACGTAGGGAAAATCTACTACGATATAGTACATTTTCACGGCACGTGATTTAACTCTTACTTTTTACTCGAGTAAATTTTTAGGAAACGAATTGCGAATGGGAAAAATATTTAATTATATACATGAAATTTATATCAAGTAATATTTATTTTCAAATATAAAACCATTTGAGTGATATAAGATGTGATAAAAATGTTATTCTTTAGGTGTATGAAAATGAAGTTGAATTGACAAAATTAATATAATATTGACAATTTCAAATTAAGCAATAGTCCTTGGTCATGATGGCCCGAGGTTTCAAGTATATGAGCGTTACACATCATCATATGCTTAATCAATATTTCAAGCATAAGTTCAGCAGACTATAAAAAACTCTCATAATATTAAAAAAATAATGGCTCCACTCATAGATTGGAAGATTATTTTATTTTATTATCACCACTGGCAGAAATGGCATAGTAACGGATAACTTGCCACGTTATACATTTTTTATAGTACCTACCTATGGAATGACTGACGAGCTATCAAAGCCTTGACACGACTGTTGGCGCCCATAGATATCCGAATTATTGTCTCGCATGTCCTTCCTCTCAAACCGCACGAAAACATTGGAGAGAAGGAGGAAATGAGGGCAACTCGTCGGCAAAATAATTATGTGGATGTTTATGGGCGTTGATAGTTATCAGAGAGCTCCTCGTATATTCCCCTATAATATAAAAATAGAAACGCGATAGCATAACTGTCATATTCCGGTGGTGTCCTTTGAGCGAGAAGTATACTAATTTAGCTCCAATGCAGTATGGCAGTAACTACTCGTATTACTGATAAATTATAGAGACCCTATTTATCGGATATAAATTATTACTTTGACTGAGTAGCTTCATCCACCAAAATGTACTTAAAGATTCAATAACATAATCATAAGAGCGGCAATTCAAATCAAGCTGCTTTCGGTTCATTCGTTTTTCTTAGTTATCACTTAATTGTGATAGTCGTTAAACTAATTGGAGGCCTCCCGGGGGTTTGAAAACTTCTGTTACTCTATAACAATTAATCAGCATCGGGTATCCGTGGTGAAGAACCCCAACCCTTTCACCCATAG
The DNA here is from genome assembly GCA_017140195.1 of Eumaeus atala. Classification (NCBI taxonomy): domain Eukaryota; kingdom Metazoa; phylum Arthropoda; class Insecta; order Lepidoptera; family Lycaenidae; genus Eumaeus; species Eumaeus atala. The sequence goes on from JAFELO010003136.1 coordinate 284,166, forward strand.
TCGGTAGTGGAGGTCGGTAACATATTTTTCGGAGCTTTAAAATAATGTTTTTTTTGTTATGAAAAATTAATCTTGTTGTGAATTTTAATCTATAGTAATATGTTACTCAACAAACTCTCCTAATATAAGCCTCGGTATAAGGTTTGTTTGTTTGAACGCGCTACTCTCTAGAAGTACAAATCGGATTCGAAAAACTGTGTTTTTGTATGCGAGCTACATTCATGAGGAAGTTTATAGGCTATACATTATGACCCTACGGACACAAGGACAGGAGATGCGCGAGTGAAACCACGGGGTGCTGATAGTCAGGAATAAGGGAGACAACAGTCGGAACACCTGACACTTTGAAAGTAGCGACGTCAATGGTGTAAGCACAATAAATTGCGTGGTGGTTTAAGCCTTGTAGTGGTGATAGAGCTCAGTAACTTAAGGTGAAAACGAACACTACGTACTGATTCCCATTGTCGCTACAAGCGGAGCCAATTGAACTGAAGACCTGGTTCTTGACTCGTGCCGTTCTTTTTTTTTTTTGTAAAGCATTGGGGGCAAATGAGACATCGAAGCCTTTTGATGACCGACGTACATGGACATTCGCATGATTGTTTCGCAGATGCGTTGCCCTGCTATCGTCACCCGCCACCATGAGCCACCGGCTACTCACAAAAAGCACGAAACGCGACAGAGACGCTGTTGCTTTACGCCGGTATCAAGTGAGCGAGACGCACTTTCCCAGTCGTGCGGGCCTAATTCCGTTACATAGGAGGATGTAGTGTCATGCATCGTGCATGGCACCACCTCCATGTATATAGAATGACACTTATACTTCCTAAAAATGAGAAGAGGATTATTCGTATAACTTCGTGTGAGATGAGAACGGTCAGCACAAGGGGAGAGAATAGGAATCTCACCTTTCTACTGATCTACGTTAGTAATAATGTTCAGTGGTGGGGGGCAGACTTTCTGTGGAGATGACGGTGGTCATTCTAGACGACTGATTAGCCGTCAATTGCCCTGTTGATCTATGGATCGCATCACCATCAAGGGCAGCTCTGAGATTGTATTCAGCATTATCGTATGCCACGAACCCCACACTCTACTGGACATTGTCAGGGTCGGTAATAGCGAGTAATTGTATATTCCTGCAGCGCGAAACGAAATCAGCTCACGCCGGATTTATGTAAGTCTGAAGTGACTTATAAAAATACTGCAATGGGTATAATATATATAATGTATGGTAATAATTATTAGTTCAAACGACGCATAAAAATCCTATCCGGAATTAAAACGAAACTGAACTAGGTAAGATACGATCCCAATATATCAGTAAAAAAGGATTTATATCCTCCTATATTAAAGGGAAAAAATTTAGCTGTTCAACAGAATCAAACAAAGAGGGTTGGGGCCAAATTAAAATTTTGGGAAGTCTGTGTTTAACCCGAATCTAATCAATGTCCTGCTGGGATGCCCTTTTTAAGGTAAAGGGCGGCTCAGAAATTGAGTTTAAAATTTGAATTTTTAATTAAGATCCTCATAACACGCCAGTATATAATTCCTCATTTTACTCAAATTGACTAAGCGTTTTAAATATAAAATGTGCCTTTTTTAATTTCACGAAAGAAGCTTAATTATTGGAAAAATTAGTTGTCCATTTGCTAGAAAACATGATATATTTTTAATTTAGATATTATGCCTGGAAGGTATGTAGGTTTTTCGTTTTATTTTTTATCACGTTTACTTAGCGCTGTATTAAATACCATAACTACTTGTATTACAAATTTGATTCTGTTGGTGTGTACACATTAGAATATATAGGTAAAAGTGAATAACGTTGACTTAACCTGGTAGCCGTAAGAAACTAGTTTAGAATCGAGTACAATATTATAAAATAATACGGAACTAAAATCTTCGTAACGAAAGTTACTGGCAAAATATCCTGTGATGTATAGAATTTTATAATAACAAATAGAAAAGAGAGACAAAGGTATACGACTATAACATGTTTGAGATTCAGACCCATGATTTCTCGCATAACAGCTACCACCACCACCACTCACAGTGCGTCACATTATCCTTTAGGTCCACGATTGAGGAATATATAATGACGATTCTGCCGCTAAAACCAAGCTACCTAGGGTATTTAACTATGTATTGCGTTAATTAAGCTATTTAACTTATTAAAGGCCTTAATATATACGAGTACTATCCACAGATAGTACACATTCTTTATCATATATATCATGCCAACTACGTATGTAGTTTATATATACATGATAAAGATACACTAATTTTGTAATCATATAAGTAAATTTAACAAGTACAAATACAATTTATCCACTTATTAACGTTATTATTATTATATGGGATTGCCGGTCACCGATGCCTCCCACAACGTTCAAAGTGATACGACACACACATTTCTCACGCACTCGGAGATGCATACTGTCTCTCTCTTGCCGAAAGGCGAGGGAGTGATAGTGCCATCCCGCTTGCACCCCAGCCCTCTCGTCCTTGTTCAGAACGCGGTCCGGAATAGTTGTTATTCCGTACCATGTTCGGGCGAAGTCAAACCGCTTTGTGTATACATATATGTATGGTCTGCTATATAGCGAACACAAGGAGATCACCAGAACTCAACAGCTCTGAGCCCGCACTGCGCGACATACTCTCCGACCTTTTTGAAGAAAGGTCCGGGGAGTGGACAGCGAGTCCGATGGAGGACCGAACCACCATCAGGACCGCTCCTACCAGTGATACTCAGGAAGATGGTGGAACGCACGGTGGTCAGGAGGCCCCTGTTCCCCACGCAAGTGGAAAGGAAGGAGTTTTTGGCGGAGCTCGAGGAGAAATATAGTACTCAAAACAAAACTGATCAGTACATAAAAGAAGCGCGCGGTGTCCTCCCCCGCTGAAGGCCCTTCCAAGGTGGTTGCAGTAGCGGAGTCATCGCACTTTACCGCTACCTCACCATCGCCATCCGGACCACCGCGATCTTCACGCTCAACACCACCTACGTCACCGCCTACATCACCTCGAGCAACACATGAGTCGGAAATGGCTGGCCCAGCGACGCCCAAGGAGGACTCGTCGACGCCACCTGGCACCGTCTCCGTTGCGACTGCTGCGTCTATTGGGAACGTCGAGGCCGCCTCCTCCAGCGGATCAGTCGACGCGATGCGTTATCGTAGTTTCGCCGCCGATCTGGAAAGCCCCATAACGGTACGCGCAGTAAAGTGTGCCCCTTCCTTCCTCCCCCCCATCCCTGCCTAATACCACTGGCAAAAAGCCAGACACGGAGTACCCTCCGATAGTCGTTGAGTATATGCCAGACTGGCGGAGGCACTTCCGCACACTGCGCGACGTGCTGGGTCACGTACCCAACGCCCGGCCCTTTGGAAAGGGTATTAAGTTTCTGGCGCAGTCGCCTAAGGAGCTATGGGAAGTCCAGTCACTATTGATTGCCCTTACAAAGGATAACCCGGCGGTGCGATAGCACTGCTACTCCCCACCCTCAGACCTCCCCGCCATGGTGGGTATTAGAGGTCTGCCAGTGGGGATGAACACCGAGTGCATCGCCGAGGAGCTCAGGGGCCTGGGCTTCTCGGTGCGCTTCGTGCGGCACATACCGGCGAGAGGCGGGAGACTCGGCCGCCTCTACCACGCGCAGCTCGAACGCCTGAACAGCGAGGAACTCGGACGCCTCAATGTGGTGAAAGAGCTCCTCTGCATGCCCGGAGTAGCCCGGAGAGTCGTGGAAGGGTGGAAGGACAGACAGGGACCAGCACAGTGTCACCGGTGTCAGCTCTTTGGACACTCTTCTGCGTACTGCAAACAGGGAGATTCGGTGCGTTCGCTGCGGAGGCGTACCATGTAGTCGGGGACATCTCGCTGCCGAAAGTAGACACCCTGACCTGCGCCAATTGCAACGGCCCGCACACCGCGAACGTCTGCAGGTGTAAGGCCTTCCTCAGGGAGGCCAGAGTCCAAGGTATGGCCATCCGCCTACCCATCCCACCCAAGCCCGCTGTGCAGGAAGACCAGTTTCGACTGGTCCCTCACGGTCGATACCACGCCGCTTCTGCGCCCGCGGCTCCACTGTGGAGGGAGGGGCAGGTCGAGTACAGCCCACGCCCATTCCTTACCGCCCCGGACAATGCAAGTGACAATGGCCAAGCCCAAGAGTAGGCGCATTCGCAAGAGGAAGCCCCAAGCTGTGGCCACCCAAAGCTGCCACCCTCTGCAACAGGAGATCGCCGTGACCGCAGTGCGCCGAGTACCCACACAGGATAGGGACCTGGAACACGCACGCTTCCCAATACGCGCACCAACTCACCACATAGCGCAGACACCGACTTCACCACCACGGACATCATTCCCCCCACCTGCGTGGAGACCGAGGCGCTTCGAAGGCGCCAGCGCGACGAGCCCAGGGTCCACACAGACGATCTCAGGATCAATCCGAGTGATCGTCAGGGAGGAGCTGAGGGCGGTCGTGAAGGACGAGCTGTCCAGAGTGCTAAGGGATCCGTGCATCTGGGCGCAAATCATGCACGTAAGTGGCCAACCAACGGGGAGCCAGTGATTAATCGTGACGACCTCAGTGTCGCTCACTGGAACCCTGGAGATTTAGGAGGCAAGGGCGACAGTCTTCGACTGCTCAATCAGCAGTACGACTTATATGTCATTCTGCTGCGCGAAACTTGGCTGAGGCCGACGCAGAGCCTCCGGCTACCGCATTACGTGACGTATCGGAGGGATGTGCTCGTTCGGCGGGACGTCGTCCACGACGAACTGAGACAGGGCCTTTTCACCGACATGGGCACGACTGGCAAAGTCGTTCACACGGCGGGGGAGGAGCTCAGGGTCTACGCGGCGTACAGGCATCCCGGGAACAGCTATGACCTAGGGGATGTCCACAACGAGCTAGGGAACGGTGGCCGGTGACCTGAGCTCCAAGCATCCAGATTTGGGATCGGCCGTCAGGATCAACGCTGGCTTCAGGCTGCAAGAGGATTCGGAAGAGCGCGGCTACGCGGTGCAAGGACCACACGTGCCTACGGATCTCCTGCGCACCTCGGACGGTCTGGACATCGCCCTACACCAGAACCTCAAGGCCTCGACGCTCAACACCTACCCATCCTCGTCACACCTGATTCCGGAGCAATGCTTTGGGAAAGATGCGGACTAGAGAGAGGATCGACTGGGCCATCTAGCCTAGTCGACTTCACCATCGCCGGGCAGCTGTCTACCCCGGAAGAGGTGGAAGCCGCCGCTCACCACTTCACGGAAAAAATCCACTAGAGCCTACTGTCGGACCAGCAGAGGAAACGTCAGATGAGGAAACTCTGGGCCTGCACCCGCTGTCTAAGGATCAAGGCACAACTCAACAAGCTGGCCGGGGAACTGTCTGCGAAGGTCAGGGAGTGTAGTGGAGCAGGTTGGAAGGGTACAGTCTTCAATGCTAGCGAAAACGACACTAGCCTGCACGCCCTAAACAGACGACTCACGAGGCCAAAAACCACCATCACTCCACTCCTAGACACCACAGGCGCGAAACACTATGGAGCGCAGACAGTCACCGAAGTGCTCGCATCACATCTACACACACAGTTCTCACCACACCCAGCACCGCTTTCGTTCGCAGAGCACCAGGTGGAGGTGGAGAATTCGAGAGCTCCCTCAGAGCCCGACTCCGCCACTCAGCAGGACAGATTTCATCTCCCCCTCTGAGCTGCGGAAAGTCGCACTCCGCCTCTCGAAGCGCAAAGCTCCAGGCCTCGACGACACCCCCCCC
>JAFELO010003136.1:289970-318946 GCA_017140195.1 Eumaeus atala
CCCCCCCCACAGCTCTGTTGATGATTGATGCCTAGGCGATCGGCAGTGGCTCTCACAGAGCTCGCAAATGGCATTCTCCGGACGGCCCACTTTGAGCCTGGAGACCTGGAAGGAGGGGATAACGCTGCTGTCCCACCAAGTTGTTCGAGAGGCTTCTGCTTCGGAGGCTGAAGCTGTACATTCCCATAAAGGATGAACAGTTCGGCTTCCGGAGCGGCCACTCGACCACGTTGCAACCTACGCTGGTGATCCACCACTTGTCTGTAGAGATGAACAAGGGGAGACACTGTCGCGGTCTTTCTCGATATGGAGAAGGCCTGCGACAGAGTGTGGCACCCGCGACTCCTGTACAAGTTGGTGGACGCCGGCGTCCCCCTGGCGCTTCGCGCTGTTCTCCGACGAAAGCGCATACGTTTGCTCGTCCCGAAAGCCGGAGCTCGCAACTGGGCACATGCAGCGCATGCTGGACCGGTTACCGGAGTGGCTCGACAGGTGGCGCATGTCCGTCAACGTGGATAAGACGACGGCACTATATGTCAGCAAGAGGCGCTCCATGCCGGGGCGGTTAAAGTTCAGAGGCCAGGATGTGTCTTGGGGATCCCCAGTCGTGTATGTCGGATGTAGTATCGACCACGCACTGCGGATGGACTCGCAGGTGGACCGAGCTGTCAACCAGGCGAGAACAGCCCGCGCTTTGCTGTGGCCAGTACTAGTGTCCGGACTTCCTACACGGATGAAACGGGATTTACAAGGCGTATATCCGGTCACCCCTCACTTACGTCGCCCCCGCATGGTACGCGCTAGCCTCCCAGGTCCAGCGAAAACGCCTTCAAGCCCAGCAGAACAGAACAAAACAGCAGAGCAGAACACATCCCTACGGGTCATCACGGGGGCCGGTCGTTACGACCGTAACGACGTGATCGCGCGTGACTTGCGGATAGAGTCGCTGGATGAGTTTGTGGTTCGATTGTCGAGCGCTATGTTCAATAGGGGAGACAATGGACTAGGGACTGCGTGTGTTGCGATCCGGATGAGGATCACACATGCACATGCATAACACACCCAATCGCTACTCACCAACAGTCAAAACACACCGCACAACACACAGGCCCTAAACAGGCCTTCATTCCTGCGTTTAGAGTACCCTAAATAGATTTATTGGTATTTTTTTTTTTGATTTGACACTACAATATATAATAGTTATAAAAGTACACAATATATATATCAACTTAATTTTAATAAATGCAATTTCTCTTATGTTTTACAACAGCAGTAATAAATATAGCCAATAAAAGTATCTAACGCCACTTTACCATGACTGTAACAATAGTATACTTTTAAACATCAATAAATATTGACCATAAACTGTTACACCCACACATACGAATTATAATAAACATAACACGCACAACTTCAAAAAGCTATTCTATCACCACAGGATACTTAAGATCCGGTGAGAAAAAATATTTTTTTCAATACAACCATGTGCCAGCTGCCCCGGAGCACCCGTGAAGAGAGACAATGATCTGTTTATTTTAATGTAACATATGTTTCGACTTGGGCGCGGTTTGTTCCACTTTTAACCATTCTGTTTGATAAAATCATAAATAGGTTATCGTTATAGCCATATACCTATGGATATGTTTGTAATGACTGCCTTTGGTCTAGTAGCCTGCTCTAGTATGTTCAGTCACTTACATTTTGGGAAGAGGTAGTGACACGCGTTGTGCTTACATCTACACTACTACAGCCTCTTTGGGCATTGGAAGGAATTGGGCCGGCACTATCGGGGAATTACCTCTCGCTCACTTGATACCGGAGTAAGGTGACAGCGTGGCTGTTGCGTTTCGTGAGGTTTGTGAGTAGTCGGTGGCCCATTGGGGGAGGGGGGCGATGGGAGGAGGAAAATCATGCGAATGTCCATGGGCGTCGGTATTCAACATAAAGCTCCGATTGCCCTATTATCCTATAAAAATACGTCAGGTCCAGAGTTCGGATTCCGGGTCGGATTAAGTACAATTATTATTAGGATTTTTCAATTTCTAATAACAGTTCGTAGCCAGGAAGTTGGCGGTGTTACACTAAGACGTTAGCCGTTGGTTCTGTGACTGAGTTTTTCCGTTCGTGTAAAATTACTGGTCCATTGGAATAGGATAATAAGTGAGAATAGAGTAAGAGAGAGAGAGAGAGAGAGAGTGCACTTGTGTCGTGTACGTAAATTCTTGTGCACTATAATATGTCCTGTGCAGATGACTCTGCTCAATACGAAGGTCAACTGGCCTAAAGACATCTGCGGTTCGGATGTTTTTAAGGACTACCCACTCCCATAGAGTTTGTATAATTTTTATGTGTTGCATTTCTTTCCACACACGGGGGGGGGGGGCTGCAATAAGCCACAGGCTATTCACAAATCATCCAATGTGGGGCGGAATAGCTGTCATCATGGCGGTATCATGTGAGCAAGAGGTAGCTTTCCGCTCGTGTCGGCTTTGCTTGTTCCAGCACGAAATGCGATCGTACACTGTTAGATCAGTTAAGTTAAAGTCAGAAAGAGTTATAGATCTGACACGCGCTTAACTGTACTGATAAGGAACTCCATTGAAATTCAACAAAAAAAAAGTGATCTAAATTAACAAACATAAAACTTTAGCGGTGCCATTAATAAGATACAAAATCTCTTTGCAATAACTGCGTATTTGAGTACGATAAGGGAAATTTAATAATGGAAATATGCACTTTTGTTGACAATAACCGTAGGAAAGCTTAGAAGTAACAATTGAAACGGTCTCAAGTGAAATAAACAGACTGCAGCTGCTGACTGTCTGTCCATCCCTCCTTGAACTCTGTATATGTACGTTTGTGTAAATAAACTGAATGTTTCTCGGGAAGTGCTTTGAGCGTAATATAAAGTAAGACTATATTTGACACAGCGGGCGTTTTGGCCCCTAAAGGAAACACATGTGAAAACTTGAAAAGTTTTCTTGAACGTATTTTTATAGGCACTACATTTTCCGAAGGAGAAATTAGATTTTCGCCTTAAACTGACTTACCCTGTCCCTCATATGTACAACTTGTGTTCATATGAGGGACAGGGTAAGTCTTTGAGGTGAAATCAATAGATAGAAAAGTGGTGTTTTTAAAAGTAAATTCTTATGAACTCATTTCAAAATATTATATAGGAATAATAGGCAGGCGAATATTACATATTATTGATTAGTATTTATCCGTTCCTTGGCATTGACACATTCAACATTTTACACACAAAAACTGCATATTCCATTGAAGATATTATGATTATATTCTTATGTTATGGGTATTTTAGTTTATAGCACGGGAGGAAAAACAACCGTACCCATTTGTTGAATACCGACGCACATACACGCAAAAGCGAATGTTGCCCTCGTTAAATGAATAGTGATATTTATAATTTGTAATTATTTCGTCGATTTGCACTGTAACTTTTTACTTCTTATTACGTAGGTTTCAGTTTACGTGCGAGATAGATCTTTTGAATTTATTGACTTTGAAGTATGATATTAACAGGGTTTGAAGACGTTGCTGAATTTCAGCATGATCTTTCCACACGTTTCCGAGAAAAAATATCTATAGTGGACGGACGGACGGGCTTTTAAAAGTGTACATTACTTGTGCCTCCTGAAACAGAACCCTCGGTGTGCGACTCGCATTTGGCCGTTTTTTCAACTAACGACAACACTATCAGGGAACGACAAATCCGATGACTTGTAATTGAACATATGTTGGAGGATAGTTAATTAATTATAAGAGCTGGGCTACCGGTAGAAAACATATATTGCACTGCACTGCATAAATAAAATGTAAATCGTCCTGTTTGCTTTCTACGCGGTGTGGACATGGTTTCTCTCTGCGAAATGTGGTAAAGAGGGTATAAGGCTATAATAACAATTTTATATAACCAATTCCATTGATTGTTTTCTTTTCTAATCAGGCCTATAGGTTTCCTTAATCTTTATTACTCTGTCCATCTAAAAATTACTTAAAAGACTAACATAACAGACAGAGGAACAGCCTTGTCTGAAAATTATTTGAAAAGAATAAAAGAATAGAGAGAACAAAAAAAAGCTACTCATATTATAATACCGGAATATAATACAAATATGAATGAATTATCATTTGAATAGTCTTTATCATGAAGCGTCATTTTAAATCGAGTGAAAAGTAAATATGCGAACTTTAAAAGCTTAGTAGCAACCATAACTCCATCAGTTCCTTAGAAAAGCAAATAACCGCAACGCCTCTTGTGAATTGTAATATTACTATATTGTTTTTGATTAATTTTATGCAACTTCTATCCTTTATAAATAGAATGGAGAAAAAAATTACTAGATTTTCTTTTATTCAACAATAACTGAAAGCTACATTTTGACTCAAATACAATAACTAAAAAAAACAATAACTAAGTGTTACTAGTTCTTTTCATGTGACGTTCCTCTGGCACCCTTTCAATAATAAAACCCAGTTTGATATGAAAGCAAAAATAATAGATAACATACCAAATCCATGTGACCTAAAGCCGATGCCATACATCGCAACGAACTGCGTTCCTCTTTTTATTTCGTCGAAACATCAAACAAATAATTTTGCGTGCCTTTTAACGAGTATTACGGATAGGTACTCAAATTCCACAAAAGTGGAACCATGATAATTTCATCATGTCTGTCTGTCAGTACTTGTGATATAGTCTTTTTACTCTGTGATTATGGGTATGATTGAAAGTAAGAAGGAATGTGTATTTTATATATTTCTATTGTATTAAAAGTATGGGGTGCTAATGGATATGTCTTTCTAAAGGGTAAGAAGGCCATAATTATCAGATAAATATATATTAAGTTTTTCCTAATTTAGTTGTCGGTTTGAAACGCAACTATTCTCTAGTCATATGATTTTTGTTAAACAAAAAAGAACATTTAGATATCAAGTGTGCGTTATGTAAGTTACCTTATGTAAGTTCGATGTAGCTGACATTTGACATGCAAACATGTAAATATGCGAACTTTTATTATTTTTGTTTCAGAAATTATATATTTTTATTTGAAAATATACGTTTGGTATACTTTTAACAAACACAATAGAGAACTAAAATTAAGTTCAAACAGTATACAGTAGTAAAATATGCAATTTTTCAATCGCAGAAATTGATTGTTTTGCAACGTTCTCAACTCGTCATATTATGTCAAATTTTGTAAACTAAAAATATAGTACAAGGATTTCGGTGATACTTAGAGTTAGATGTTACCTAGGTAGCCCTTATTGTTCTGTGAGTTATTCATTACTGTGTAAAGTGATGAGAACTCTAGCTTTTTAACTACCGAAAGATAAATTGTAAAAACAGTAAAGACTATTTAATTAAACAATAACTTTAAACGAAAAATGGTTTAAAAAATTGGTTTGGTAGGTACAATATTGTGTTCTTGCTGACTGATACTTTATAGGCTGCTCTAAGTCATTCTTGGCCGGCTTTTACAAAGAAATGACGTCAATTATTATTTTCTTCAATATTCGTCGCTGCTAACCAGTGAACCAGGATATTTCAATGTTCATTTTCTAGTAAAAATTCAATTTCGTGAACCATAGTAGATGTACGATGCATCGTATGGAGACTGTTTTGATTGAAACTCAAAAACAAGATGAATTGCAATTTTTGTTTACCTTTACCTAACCGGCCCACTTCGCTGAACGATGAACATGAAAAACATACAAGAGAATAACAAAACTAATAAACGCCGACGAGGATCTATATAAAAAATTTTGATGCTTTTGAATTTTATACTTAGGTATCTGCATACATGATCTGTGAGTCTGTACTCACTTGTGAGTCATTCTATTCTCTGCAGTTACCCTACTCAATTATGAACATCCGTATATTACTTGATTTTCATCCAAATTATTTACTAAAATAAGTAACTTTTTTTGCCTTTTCGTTGAAGTTTTCTTTTTAACTATGCCAATTACTAACTTGTATGTCCATGAGTGATGAAAATATCTCATCTGTCAGTCAGTACATATACTTTTTGAATTCAGTAAACAACAATATGTAAATCTACTAGGTACTTATTTTACCAAAATTCCACTGAAACCGAGTGGAAAAAAATACTGATTTGTATGACTATCGCAGTTCTAGTCCCACAATGTGTATAATTTTGGATTTTAAATAGAGTTTCTACTTTTATTACGTCAAAAATGCCAATGTCATTGTAATTGACAAAATATTGTTTTTTTTTTTTCAATTTTACCAACGACTGAGATTGCCATCGTAAAACAGCTTAAAACTTAATTTTCACCGCGACAAATCGCATTATTCTTCATAAAATTGTTCCCCGGGTGCCGCTAATTCTAGAAACTTCGTGGCGCACCCGCGGCGACACCTGACGGTCATTTTGAGAAGTTGAGAGAGATTTCGCAACGTTCGTCTTCAAAGACGTTAAGAATGCATTCGAAATTGAAACATACTTTTTTAATTTTTAAATTATATAAATTGCTTATAACTCTTATCTGTAAAGCCGGATGATGACACAGGTGAAATGTAAAATATGTACATCGTTTCATAGTAATTCAAAGATACTTACATCTTAAATTGGGGAATAACATTTGCGAATAAAAAAGGTTGATGACCGGGAAAATACATTTCATTCCTTATTTCCGACATGAATTGCCCTATTTTGTTGCGTTTCATAAGATTTGTGGGCGTTCGGGTTGCCGGTTGGATAGTTTCTCCATATGCCAACCAACATTAATGAAAGGTAGTGCCGAGTTGCCAAATTAGGAGGCACGCCCGGAGAGGTAGCTTTTATTTGATGACAAGATAATGATGATTATGCTTCCAGTTCAAATCAAAATTTTGTGTATGTACAAATGATAATAATTCTTAATAATTTAAGTTCTAATTCTGAAATTAGTCAGTAGAGGCGTGCAGTGTGTGATAATTACTCAGTACTTCATACATCATATATGTATATTATGTATTTCAAAAAATTAAACTTATTAGACATATATTTTATTCTTACATATAGTAATAATAGGGCGTAGTATTCATCTAATGGCTCCTCGTTTGTTGCCTATGTTATAAAAATACCATACGCAAATAAAACAAATTAATTTATTTATCACTAGTAAACTCCGTCCCGGCTATATAATATATATGATTAATGGATTTACAAAAATGTAAACATTAACCGTTACCTACTATGGAAACGAATTCAACTTATGACGCTGTCTGTCTGTCGTGTGAACTAGCTGTCAATAATCTGCAGCTAGATAAAGATTTACTTTGATATTTCTTCACAGCTTTGTTACACTATCGAAGTCTACATAATCTTCTGTATCGTTTTAGAAAATATTATATGACATATTATGTTCATCACAGATAATTTAGGATTCTAATGGTAAAATAATTTTTCAATGCGACAATATGTTTTATACAAACATCTATTTAATTATTATTAATTAGATTATTATTAACATCAAATGTTTTCTCTCTGCAATATTAAGTATAGAATATATATTCCAAAAAAATTATAGTTATTAAATTAAACTACTTGGGCTTCGATACTCGTCGAGAAATATATAACGTATAACGTGAAACCAAACGAGAGCCATTAGGCTCTCGTTTGGTGTCACGTTTCTTCCCTATGTTTTAAAAAAATATTACCTGCTAATAAGACTTGTAATTTATTTATCATTACATTAACCCTAGATATTCACTTGTTAAAGTCAACGCACGTATGCACTCTGACATAATGTTATCTTGAAACATGTAAATTCGTGGGCGTGGAATAATTATTATCTATATTGTTTATGGCCTCGTTTCTTTGAACGCACTATCACAAATATGTCCAACCTATTTACTCGGTATCATGTTTTAGTAATTTTATTACACCAATTTAGTTGAAAAAAAAAAAACAATGTCGCCAGCATATCATTAACAAAATTTCTAGATAGTGCCGGTGGGTGTTTGGACACCCACAATTTAATGCACGAAACTTTTCGGATTCACATTGAATTTTAATGTAAGACATCTTGAAACTTATATAAAGATGAAAAGGGATTTGTTTTATACGTAATTGTGTATAGCTTTATTGTCTATGTGTCTGTTTGACTTCAGAGTTCCATACCCAAAATGTGTTGATGTTAATCTCTTAGTAAGCCTCAGCTGGTCGTGTGCACAAACATTTGTGTATATAAATAGAATACATCATTAATACTTTCCGATTTACAAAATATAGTAAAATGTTTATAGTCTTCTGAAAGGGGCAACGCTATGCTGCTCTGCAGTAGAATTGGGTCGGCATAATCAGAGCCTGGAGTATTTTGTTTAAGAGTTTCGGGTAGTCCATTGGAATAGCAATGAAGGAGGATTTGTTGCCCAACACATCTAGTTACTTATGTATCTAGGTTTGTTGGGCAACATGCGCATAATAGTTAGAAAAATAGTTTTCCCACTGTACTATAGAAAAAAAGCTTTCGCAATTCCACAACATCTAGTAATTATCTAAAATACAACACTATTAATACAGTACTTCCCCGTAAGTATAAACAATTTAAAAAAAAATTGTAAGCGTCCTACAATTGTACGTAAAAATATAAAAACACACATAAAACAGAAGTGCTAACGCGTGTATAAATCAATGTTTGTGTGCAATAAAACAAGTATAAAACGGTGACATAAATAACTTTAAGTCCTATACTTATCAAAGTAAGTGCGACTTGTGTGGGAAACGTTTTTACTGATGGTCTAGTAAAGTTTCGATGATATGAACAGATTTAACCATTAATACGTTTATTTTGCTGCCGTAAGTGATAAGTTTGTGAATACATCGAGTATTAAGTTTACGCGAATGTTATTCATTACAATAAAACTACTTTTACGGATTCTAACGTGGTTTTTTTAATTATTTAACTAGCCCGAAACTTCTGAAACGTCGGGTTAGTTAAATTAGTATTATCTTTAAAGTGTCCCTTTTTAAGTCGGTTGCCATAAACGGATCCCGGTTTAGAGCAAATCTCCGACTCAATCTGCATCATAAATATTTAATTTATGATTTTGGCTAATAATATTTCACTTTACATTATATAATCAAACGATTTTGTCATTGGAATGGACAATTGAAAATACGCTCGGTTATATCCTCGCAACCGGAGGAAGCAATACAATATATATATATATATATATATATATATATTCTTTTTTATGGAATGAAGGGACAAACGAGTATAGGAGCCTTTTACTCCCCCCCCCCTCCTCCAATGGGCTACCAGCTACTTAAAAACCGCGCGAAACGCGACACTGAAGGTGTCACCTGACGGCGGGTCGTGCCGGCTCAATTCCGTTGCATAGGAGGATGTAGTGTTATGCACTATCCATGACACTACCTCCTCCCCTCCTCCTATGCAGCATGCACTAAAATTGCTCTTCCTGAAACTTTATTATGAATGTCTTAAGCTTGTCACATATTTTTCACCTGCTTTCTCATCTCAAATTATTTTAAAAGTAACATTATATCTATAGTAGGTACCTTTATGGCCTTCCATCCACCAACCTTGTCATGGGGTAGAAAGTAATCGATTCCAAAAAACTGTGCTATCGATTTATGGGACATATCATCTCAAGAGGTTAAATACCACCTATGGTAATTATAATTATGTAATCATAAAATATGTTTGCTGTATAAGAAAAGATTAGCATTTGTTTATATACAAAAGATAAAATTAAATTTGTATTTTATTTATTTTAATAATAAACAGTTATAAATAATAAGGTTCATATGTTTGACTTTTTACTTTAGAAATAAAATTAAATACAACATTAAGTTTAAATGCCCCAGTAAGATTGCCTATTTTTTTTTCACATAGTTCCGGAAGTCATGTAAAATCATGAACTCTACCGTCAATACAAAAGTCGTAAAATACGTAGTTACAAGAGTAAGATAATTTTGCCAATAGTTGTACTATTTCCAAGCTAACAGTGTGTGCACCTGGATATAAACAAAAATCTTAGACAATTCACAAACTACGTATACCTAGATATTATTCATACGAGTATCGCTTTTCCAGAGCGCTGACGCTAGACTACACTACAGAATGTCTATTTGCTTATCTAAAACGCTTCTGTAATATGTTATAACGTTGCTGATAGATTTTGGTCAAGGAATTCCTGAAAATCGGATTCAGGAAAAGAGACTTTTTTTGTTTAATATTTTTTTAAAGTGTCGGTTAGCCTCTTCTGTTTTTTAAGTAACAAATAAACTATGAGCTTTGGCTTCACAGGTTCCGGTTGGAAGTAAATATAATGATTCATTTATGTTGTAGTTCATTAAGAGTAAACTATGAATTAAATAGTTTTTTTTCATGTATAGCGAGTCGGAGTCGGAGCCTTTTGGTGACTACTGACAGTACCCACCAAACAGTACAGATACCCAGCACATATACCCACTAAATAACTATGCCGATGTATTTATTTAGTCCGACCCGGTATCCGATGTAATGGAATCGCGTATGTGGTTGCACATGCTTGCCACTAGTGATCTAGTGCGGCAATTAATTATGTAGGTAGATATTATATTTTATAAAAAAAATAAAATAAAAATGAAACCCGATTTTAAACTGAAAAAATCAAGAACCCATTATTAATCAAGATAATTTTGACTAGATTTTAAATGCGTCCCAACTGTAGATAGCTTTGTTTTTTTCTTTTCGGTAATTTTTGGAATCGACATTTAAATCTCCACAATTTAATACTCAACTTGATGTATGAGACAAGGAAAAAGTATTTTTTTTCACGAATTAGCCATAATTTTTTTTTTATTTTATTTTAATAATGCCTCTTGGCACTTTCGTTATCAAGACAAATCTAAAGACACGTAATCCATGAAAATCTGAAGAGCTACTTAAGGAACTATGGACAAGGTTTGAACCATGGTGGTGTCCTCTTTCAAATGGAGTCAGATCTGCGCCAGATGAGGGGTAATAATAAAAATATGACGCTATCTGACGCAGTCGAGTAAATATTACGATTTTGTAATGCAAGTCATTTAATACATTTAACTTTGTATCACCTACAACTACACTGGCAGGTCGAGTGTAATTCCCGTAGAGCGGATCGGATTATTAAGACACAGTTCGCTTATGAGTCAGGTATTGTGCTTGTGAGCTGAACATTCCACCAGAATTTTAAGCGAGCAAATCAAATTCTTTGGCAATGTTCTTGACTATGGCACATATTTACGTTGTTTTTGAACATTTTATTTGAGTAAGAATTACGTATCTGTAAGGGGTCGTGCCGAATTGGGCCGACACGACCGAGGAGGTCTTTAGCTCAAATGACACCGCCGTAAAGTGACGTCCGCGCCGTTGAAGATAAAAGGCGCATATGCATGACACTCAAGAAGATGTCTATGGTAGTCGGTAGTCGTCAAAAGGCTGCTATGACTCGTTTGCAATTTCATTAAACCATAAAAAAATATTTTACTATGTGCCAGTAGTCAGTAGTTTTGCGTCGGATGTATGTATATTTATTCGTTTTTTTTTTAAATGAAAAGCAGTGTTGTTATGTTCGACTTAATTACAATGGTAGCACTGAGTATGTAAAACAAAAGTAATATTAAAGTTTAGCATAACTTTTTTTTATTATTATGTTGTATAATCTATTCTGTCTACATTACTATACAAATTTTGATAAGATCTTTCACAAAGTGGGCGGTTAGTTAACATCGAACCACAATAAACAGAACAACAATAAATTCATTTCAAATATTACACGCCGGAACGAGATTGCCCAACTAAAAAAGACATCGAGTGTCGGCTAATAAATAAATCTTAACATACTCGTTACAAGGTATTTATAGCGTGACTGTCAAGTGTCACCTGGCGTAACGAATAAACATTTGCAATGTAAATTTGTGTTGAGATTATAATCCTTTATATAAATCTTTTTTATTAGCTTTGTTAAAATGTATTTGATATATTTGTATATCAAAGCTTTTAAGGCATAGCAGTAGGGTTTGCATAATAGCTTCGATACTGTTATATAGTGGGTATGAAAATAAAATCCTGTATAATTATTGTGCAAACAACATTGTCTTTTCCACTCAGTATCTATAGTAATAACACAAAGCGGAAGATTGTTTCTTCGTTTCAACACGCCAATCACAGGAACTACATTCACGAATTGAAAAAATATTTTAGTCTTGAATCGAAAATTTACCGGTATGTCGCAGTAGGATTGTCGAAATTGCCGTATTTATTTTGTGATGGGCCAACGACTAGCCACATTGAATACGGCTGAGTGAAAACTGAAAGAGTTCAGTGTTATGCCATTTCAATTATTAAAATTAAGTGAATCATTATCCGGCCTTTTAGTTACTAACTTTAACACTCGCGGCGTGGTTTTACATGATGACAACAATGGCGTCGATTGTAGAATACAGAGAAATAGAAAAACTATGCCCAGATAGGTTCGAAGGCTTAGGCGGGATCGTAGCGTAGCTAAGCCTTTGAGGTTAGCAAATTTTTTTTGCACTCAAAACACTTGGCCTAATTTCATACTTATATTGATCACTGTCAATACCTAAAATTAAGAGACTTAATGAAGCTAAACGTCAGCCGCCATATTGAAGAACGTCTCGCAATGACAATCCGGCTAATCGTTAGCCTGTGACAAAACAAAACGGCTCTGTTTTTGGAAATGGCTAGCCGTAATATTATACGGCGATTTGTACAGAACGATTACGAGTAATAAGACCGAAGTTACAATACAAGCAAATACAGCATGGTACAATCTATACTAAAAGAATTGGTTACACTGCCACATTTCGTTGTGTTTTTAATAGAACTAATGGCGCGATGGATAGGTTAGAGTCAATGAGTGTAACACGTCTGCGTAGCAATTGGCTATTCGTATTTCAAGAAGCCTAAATATATGGCCTGTGATGTAGTGGTTAGCGCCTCGGACTTCCACTCGGGTGGTCCAGGTTCAATGCCACCGACCAATGAGTTATTTTAAATTTAAGTATATTTTCTGAGTACCCTTACGATGGATACCCTTCTGGGTTGCAGAAGTCAGAAGGTAGTTGCTTTGTGTAAAAGCATGCGTCCTCGCCTAATCCCCAAGATTACGTAACCACACCGGACATCATCTGATCCAGAAGCAGGATAAGACTATGATAAGGATAAAGGATGGTGTAGACTTTCAATGTTTTAATTGCACAAGGGGTGATCCCTGCAATAAACAAATAATGATATTATCGTAAGAGAAATGTGTCATTTTATGAAAATTTGGGAAAATAAAAAGTTCCCTCGAGTAAATATCGTATAATTTACGCGATACAAACGTGAAGATATATGGAGGCATAAGTGTAATTATTTCCCTCCCACGTGAGTCATTATCACTTTGGGAATAATGGAATACTGATCGAAAATAATCAATACGCTTGCAGCTACCTTATCAATGCATTTGATTATAAATGGCTTTTGCAATTTGTAAAGGAAATAATTATTATCGTTGGTTTAATATAATAGTAAAGCGCTTTTTATTCTGTAAATATGAAATTTGCAGAGTATGAAACCAAACACTATGATTATTGCCGTTATTATTGGACTACGAATTGTTTGTTAGACCGTTGGCTAAATAGTGTAATTAAACTATTAACTCAGGTATTGATGGGAATATATATAAATATATGGGAATTAGAATGAACTAAACTTTCATTGCAAGTGGAAGAAAAAACAGACTAATAATAACAAAGTAGTATTATAACTGACTCGTCTCCATACGCCTTCAAAAATAAAATGTATTAAACAAAAAAAAATTGTTTCCTATGTCACTCCTGAGCAGTAAGGCCTTCTCAGGCCAGAGTTGTATTTCTGAAGACCCCCTACTACCCCCTTCAAACAAACAACGTTTTTTTACTGATCTATGCTGACGGAAGTGTCCAGTGCACTTTATCGGAGACTACAGGTCGGGCCGGGATATCAACAAATCGGAAGGCTTGCTTCTTTACAATAATAATAATAATGACATATGACCAGCATGTCATTTGCACTACCAAATCAATTACTAAAGGCATCGATAATCATACCAGTATTCAGCTGATTAGATTGCTGGCCTGCCGCTACTTTAACATTTATCAAATTACATTACAAAAAAGTTGTAATCAGGAATTTTGAAATCCACTGGTAAATATATTGCAATCTATAAAAATATATTCAAATTCAATAGTTCTCTTCTTGTTTATTTTAACGCGCTAATGTTTGGCACGTAAAGGAACTTGCATACATGTCGTATGGTAAAATATATTTTTGTTTATGTGTGACACAATTATTCTAAAGGAAGGGTATATATGCTAATATGATAAAGCGGAAACATTTGATAGTTTGTTTGTTTCCTTGTTTGCACTGAATAGGCTCCAAAACTACTTGACCGATTTGAAGATATTATTTACCACTAGAATACTAATTTATCAGTGACGTTTTTATATTTCTTTATAAAACGTTTTGATCATTACGAAAACTACGATAATGTAACCAAAGTGTGAAGAAGAAAATCAACTTAAGTCCTTATTGCAGAGTTGTCCGTATAAAGTTTCCGAGGCCAAAAATAAAATTCATATATTTCTATATTTATGAAAATCGATGAAAAAAAAATCTAGCCATATTTCGCGAAATATACTATGCCGCTACGTCCTACAAAGCCGGACTTTATATTTATGAAGTACCATAGAAAGGTATTTATTAATTTGTGAGATAATATCTTAATACTAATAATCTCCGAGATCACGTCAAAGTGTTCCAGCAAGCAGTTTTGTCATTTCCATATTTGCACAGGTGTTTGACATAAGCTTAAAACTTAACTCGCTGTCGCTTAGTATGCTCCGAAGGTGTAGGGAAATGGCTTCGGTAACTTAGGATATTCATGAAGTGACAAGGTAATTGTAAAGTCCCTTATCTCATATTTTGTTTGCATAATGCACAAAAGATATAAGTGCATATTGACAGTTAGCTACAAAGACATTATAGTAGAGTTGTTAGTTGTTGAGTTGTATGAAATACTCTCATGTAAGTCAACGCACTTTAAGATACCGGTTTTACTTTTGTTTATTTTTATATTCATTTACGAAAATAAACACATAACTAATATTGAACAATGCAAATGACTACAATAGTAATATATAAACGAAAAATCTAAACTATATGTCAATCGATCGATATCTATTTTATTTCATACTTTGGACTATCACTGAAATTTCATATCATCTTACCATGCAAAGGCCAGAGATCAATTTACAATGAACGGTGCACTTAAGAAATTTATACCAAGAACGCGCTCTAAGCAAAATGCGGCCTCTAATCAAGGATGCTTCCGAGATGCGGCTCGTTATATCATAAGTGGGCAGTCGAGCGGATCCAAATAGATTGTACATTTGGGAAATGAAATAAGGATCATACGTAGGTATATTTTCTCTAGATTATAATGGGTTCTGTATTTTGCAGTTTAGACATAGTGACTATTGTCATTTTAGAAAAGAATAAATTTATTAAATTATTTTGATTTGTCTCGCTGCCGAATAAACTTTTGAGAACAAAACAGAAACATCCTATTATCAGGCAGGATCATATATAATGTATTTTTTATGATTGAAATGAATTTTTTTCGCGACTACCGACGCCAATGAAAATCCACATAATTAGTATGCCGATTTGTAGTCATCTTTTCATCCTCCTATCAAATGTATTTAGATAATGTCATAGAATATTTCTGTTATTTATTGATTTATTAATCTAGTTTGTAAATCTAATTACTTTTAACTCTAGTCTTTGCCGAGCACCCTTCAGGAAATACTGTGAATTGTATAAATTAAGTTTACGTTATACCTTAAGCTAAATTGTCCCTTTCCTTGTATGTTAAATTACAAAAAAAAAAAATAAGGAGAAAATAATTGACCACCGTTACTCACATACCTAACGAAAGGCGAAACCGATGATGATGTAACTTTACGGTGGTATCATGCGAGCGAGAGATACTCACCGATCAGGCCAGCTCAATCCCTCTGTAACGCAGTATGGTATACCACATTTTACTACATTATCATGAATGCTAATTGCTATATTTTCACCTTAGGACAACTAAACAGATTGTTATAAAATTTTCTATTCTTATATTTGGTATCACATCTCAATGTCAGGGCTAATGCTTTTAAATGTAATGGACCACAGTTACAACTTAACATTAATACTGAATGAAAACATGATGAATCCCTGCTTGTTACTGCAAAATGTAATTTAAAATGTATTCTTTCAATAAACTCGTGTAGTAAGTGCCATTGCAATGGCTCGTTACTTCGCCAGACACAATGCGAAGCGTGTTGGTTCTTCATGAAGTATGACCATGACTTTGGTTTTTAGAGGTCGGTGTAGTTTTCTTTTTTTTATATTAGTAGCTTCTTGGTGACTTAACGGGGCGCTTGATCGCCTAGTGGTCTAGTGGTGGCCAACATGTTCAACCACAGTCCAGTTAGATTCCCGGGTCGGACCAAAGTATTATTGGAGTTTTTCAACTTATGTTAACAGTCCGAACTCCGGAAGTTGTCCGTGTTGTAAAGTAGAGAACAGAAAAAAGAAAAACGGAAAAATAGAAAAATAAAATAAAAAATGGAACATGTGTGAGAGCACGTCAAGCCATCCGCCCTGCGCTTTAACTTTCACCGTCCGTTTCGGATTGCTGTCCTACCGGAATAGATGAATGAGGGAACAGGCAGTGTACTTGTGCCTGCGGAAATACTTTTATACTATATATACTATAATATTATATTTCCTAATATATAGATATATATTTCTAATAATAGACTATAATATTTCCTGCACAGTTGACTATTTTCTAAAGAGACGGCCGCCGTGGCCGAAGTTCGCATAGAACGGCATTATTATTATTATTATTAAACTACTTCATATTTATTCATTCTAACCAGAAATCTATGAAAATGAAATTTGTAGTATATTTTCCAATTAAGTTCCTAATATGCTAACCGCTAATAGGCTAATCTCCGAAAATTTACTAAGTTAGGTTAGTGCAAGGAGAAACATATAAATTTAATTAAATGTTACCAAAAATTCCGTATTCAGCAATGTTTAAGTACATTTTGAAGCGTGAGTTGAAGAATCAAAAGCTTGCAATATTACATTAATATCTCTGAATATATTAATAAATGAAAACGAGCTACATTTTCATTTATTAATATATTGAATGCAAAACAAAAAATAACACTATAACTTAATGTACGTATTATATTTTCATGTACGTAGTTGATTTATTGTCTACGATGTAAGAAACTAATCAGGTGATATAAAAATGTAGTATTATGCGGTTCACAATCCATAAATTTATGATTATATTTTATTTTATTTACGAGCACTCAGAGCTTTTTGGTGTTTACCAATGCTCTATACCGATACCGATTATTGTGCATTGCCCTTTTCCCCTCCTTGCTACTGGGCTAATGGGGCAAAGGCAATTACAAAAACATACACAATCTCCTTGCGTTGATATCGTGTGAGTGAGAGGCACTTCATTTAATTGGGCTGCAATACGGCATAATTTTTTTCAAAACTTCTAAGAAACAATATTTATATATGTCCCTACAAATATATGAATGCAGTCACCGTATCCGCATATGTTCGGAGCACGTGTTTACCGAGCCGTAGCACACCTACGCCCCCGGGAGGGCTACCATTTGCACGTAACATTTTAATTTTTCTACATGTGACACATGTTGCCATGTACCTTTTACAAGTTTATGCCTTGATAAAAAAAAAACTCTTGACGACTGGATTTCCATTCAAAGTATTTTTACTGTATTTATTGATTTGGAATAGTGGGAATTGTGTATTTCATCATTAACATCATCATCATCAGCCCTTATCGGTCCACTCTCTCTCTCAATGAACGCCAAGATGACCGATCTCCTGCTACTCACATCCATCCCGGACTGACTACTGCCCGGAAATCGTTTTCCTTCCCACCTGGTGAACGGTCGACCAACACTTTGTTTTCCTAATATAAGGAGACTCATCATTTATTCTAGTCCACCTCTGTCTAATTGATAGTTCTACGAAAAAAAAAATTGGTCTGTTTTTTGTTCTCTTCCGTTATAGAGCACATCTGAATAATAGAGTGTTACAGAAGTAAATTCTTAACCAATCAAAAGTGCTCAAGACGACATTTCACTCCTGAGACTACAAATTTAAATACTTCAGTCACACCCCAAAAAATAAACCGTAAGCACAACGGTTTGTTTTTATTATTGTACCTATATGAGGGCAAAAAAACTATCAAAGCTAGCTACTTAACGATCACTGACGCCCAAAGACATTTGCACGATTGTCACGCAGATGCGTTACCTTCCTTTCCTGCATGAAAAACGACAGCATAAGTTTCATTCATATGTTCCTTTCCTCTTCCTCTTCAGCGACATACCAGCTACTTTACGATGGTAATATGTGAGCGAGAGTTACCTCCCCGGTAGAGCAGGCACAATTCAGCTGCTATTGTAGAAAAGTGAAGGACAACACATTTCCATAATTATTGTGTAGATGTTAATGGGCGTCGGTACTTATGAAAAGGCTAAAATAAAAAAAATTACAGCATGTAGTATAGCAGTAACTCAAGTAAGACATATACGTCTTACTTAAGATACTGTTATTGATAGTCAAGATGGCAACATTATGTAGCGCTAACAAAATTATTCAATATTCGTCATTGGTTCTAATATCTATGTTTTTCCACATTCACTTTGGTTGTGGATACGGTACCACAAATATTTATTGCGCTGTGAATATTTTTCAAGTGAATATTTGTTTACATATCATACCATAGATGGTCTCTGAATGGCTCTGGAGCGGTTCAAAAGCTTTATGATTTTTAAATAAGATACCTGTGTCGCTTCTATTTCCTTTTAGTAAGAATATTTACATCAGTCGAATACCATATACCAGTATTTTCATTTATTTACTCGTTTGTACGTTTTGATCTTGATAATTTGAATGAATGGTGTATTTGATTCATTTATAAACATATTTTGCTTTCTTCGTGTTTATTTAATTTAATGTCTACACATCTTAGTGGTGTCGGTGATATCCACGAGTTTAGTTAGTCTCAAATATATCTATATAATATCTATATACCCAAGATCTGTGAGCAACCTAATAATGTTGCTCACAGATCTGGGGTGAATGTTAAGAAACATATTTTAATTTGTCTCATAAGAATTGTGTGTCTGTAAATGTTGGTAAGAATTGAACTATATAGATATCCCTTTACAGATGAGCCTCCTGGTAAATAAAACACTTGGTTGCAAAGAACGCTAATGACCCAAACTAAAATGCGCTTTAATATTTCGCAATACTCTTAGTCCCGTATATCACTTAATAATTAAGTGAGATTCGGTTCTCATTTGTAGATAAATACACAACGTATAACTGCAAAATAAACATTAAAATGAGCCCAAAAATCATCTAACGAACCTAGTCATCTAAGAACCAATAAAGAGAATGAGTGGTAGTGCCATGCCGTGTTGTAGCGTAATTTGACCGGCACGACCGGGGAAGACTTCTCGCTCACATCATACCAGCGTAAAGTGACATTTCTCTATCGCATTTCGTGTGGTTTCTGAGTAGCCGATGGCCCATTGGAAGGGAAAAGTGAAGAACAACACATTTCCATAAGTATTGTGTAGATGTTAATGGGCGTCGGTACTTATGAAAAGGCTTCGACTTCTCGTCTCTATATAAAAAAGGATAAAAGTAATGTTAATATTTCGTACTATTTTTTATGACCGTAACAATATCTGTGGACTGACTTATCACGCCATGTTAGCCTAGCCCCGTGCTGAGTGCCGTAAGGGCTTATGTTACGGTTTCTAGAAAGTGGAAATATGTTTAATATTTTTTTATATATTTAAGAAATGTTATATAAATTTAATATATTTATTATATAATTTTATTCTAGTACATATAATAATGACGACCGGGTGGCTCGGCTGGTAAAATGGCGGTTTGTCCGCTTGTTACGCCAGAGGTCGCGGGTTCGAATCCCGTCATGGATGTCTATACATGTATTATATGTATTTATATAATAAACACATTAAATATATTTTCATTGTCTAGTACCTGTAACACAAGTCCTTACGGTACTTAGTACAGGACAGGGCCAACGTGGTGTGATAAGTCCACAGATATTATATTAAATATTATTATGATACTTAGCTAAACATCTGCGAACTAAGCGTGATTCGAACCCTTAGGCTTATCCGGGCAATGTTGGCACTGCGCCAGCCGGTCGTCAATTCCTATTCTTAATCTCTATTACATATTTTTATATGCAAATTATGACATGTTGGTTGTATAAGCTAATACAGGACGCGATATGAAGCTTTCAAAGTTTCTGACATAAAAAAGTAATTGAAGTAATAACAGAAAGCTACAGACGCACATTTGCTACTAAATTGAAATCATAACAGCCTTTATTGCAGTGCAGGTGGTATATAGGTACCTCGTTTCTCATAATATAATATATGAAAACAATGTAATAACTGATAACTGGAAATTATTATCTTATCAAATTTAAGTAAACCGCACCAGCATAATACCGCCCTAAAGTGGCACCTTTATTGTCGCGTCTCGTGCGGTTTGTGAATAGCTGGTGGCCCATTGGAAAGGGCGGGGGAAAGGAGAGCAACGCATTGGCACAGTAATAATGTAGATGTTCATGGTCGTCGGTAGTCGTAAAGAGGCTCCGATTTCTCGTTTGCCCCCTATTCTAAAAAAAATAATACCGAACACACGAAATAAGTTTAATGTTTTACCCGTCGGATCGCAGAAGATGATCCAGCTGCTTTTGCACTTAGATATGACAAATGATACACTTACCAACAAGTAGGTAAGTTTTCTAATTTATACAAAAAAACCTCGTGGCGTTGTCCGTAATCATTGCTTAACGTACTTGATGGATTACGACGGAACGTGTAAACAACTGAAAGCACCTTTGGTGCCTACTAAGCCTTGATAAATTAGAAACCAATTGATTGCTCCCTTGTTAACGGTATCCTACAAATCATTATTAAAGAGAAATTCTTCAAGAGTTAATACCGTCACACTAATATTACATTGTCCACCCACTCGCCCGTCGCTATTATGTTCGCCTTTTTAATCGCTAAGCTGACGTTAGGTTTTAGCATTATACGTCGAATTAATTTTCTAATAATAAAATAGAAGCGGCCTATTAAAATAATTTATCGGCAATTTTTAGCAACATGTTAGGGTAATAATTTTCGATAAGGTTTAGTAATATATTTTTGGGGTTTACATTCTTTACCGCGCTCTTCATATAACAATGTGCCATAAATTGCTCATGATAAAATGAGAAGCGTTGAAAAGGTTCAATTTTTTATTTTATTATTATTTATCTCCGAATTATATTTTAATATTATAATAATAGTAATAATTATCAAATAAGTTTCAAGTTTAAAATTACATCGTGAAATTGAGGAAGGTAGTAGGTACTTGGATACTACATTACTGAAGCTTATGTCAGGTTATATAAAGGTACGGACACACTATATCGGGCTGTAAGGGACCCAAACGCAGCACGCAGAGCCCTTGGATGTTCGTTACTTTTTTAAACGAGTGTTCATGGCACACGTTCGTTAAAGCCTATGTATATATTTGGAAAAAAATTGAAGCAAAGTTTGCAACAATACGTTTATTACTTCTTCACTGCTGCGATGCGGCCCGCTGCGGTTTCGAGCCGACTAAACCGACACCGTATTTTGTTTTGGTAATCAGTGCCGAAATGTCCAGTTATATAAAAATTCCCCATCTAACGCACCCAGTACCTTAAATCTACACCTTATATAATAAATTCAACTACTCGGTGGCGTATTATATGTAATAAGTCTATAATGAACTAATTTATTTCATTTATGTACCGTGTATTACATTTCCTTACATTCGATGGTGTTGAGTATACTGTCTAGTGTATACTAAACATATCTAGTATATAACTAAATATATTCTGATTACAAAATCCAGGCGTAATTTATAGGATATACTAAATATATTAGAAAGTTCAGATGCAACATTTTGCTCAAGTATTCATCAAGTAACTTACTAGACGGGTCGCTGCAGCATCGCAAATTAAGCGAACAGCTAAGACTAATGCCTGTCAGTACACTGGAAGAATCGTTTAGTAAACATTACCAACTGGAATTAATTTCAGTTGCGTTAGAAAGTATTGAGAATATTATCGTTGGAGTAGAACATCTTCATAGGGCTTAGTATGTTTTCATAAAATTACGATTGGTTCCAATTCATATTTTACTAACACAAAAAAATGTAACAAAACCTTCTGACATTGGTATTTAAATGTGGAATGATTCTTGGGAATAGAGAATACTACTTCAATAATATAATAATAATAATCAATCTATTGTTTGTGGTCACATGTGAGGTCCCGCCTACAATATTCGAGTCGATAATTCTAGCAGGTTGTCTGTAGAATATATCTAATATAGATTTTGGCAGTCTGGTACTTTAAGGAAATTATGAACTAAACTAATTATGCACGACATAATCACAAATTACATTATACGCGATTTTTCTGAGGTTAAGTAATTTCCAGGTAATCGTATAAACCACGTACTACAAAATAATCTTGAACCTTGAAATCTTATTTGATATAGCGCTGCTATCAATATCGATTCTCCAATAACATTTTTTAGTTCAATGATTAGAGTAGGTTTCTCTTAACTTTAACCTAACGGACTTACCTCAGAGCATCTTTTGAATATTTTTTGTAATGTCTTACTGGGAAATTTCCAATTGTCTAACTTCCATTAATTCTATTGTCCATAGGTATTATTTAATTAAAGAATTTTTGGAGCTATAATTTTTATTAAAGAAAAAAATTATAGTTATTTAATGTCGATATAATACCAATAATGTCTGTATTTCATAATATCACTAGTGCCCTAATGAAATGGATAACCAACGAGTAATTGATCAGACAGGCGTTCTTTGCCTATAAAGTGAGCACTTGCATTCAAGTTTTTTTGCAAGTTCACTTGTTCACTTGCAAGTAATTTACCACAAATAAATAAAGTATAATAAAAATTTGTTTATCTGTACGTATTAACATTAAATAGCTGAAAAGTTTCTTCTGAAAATCTCAGGAATTACTGGACCAAACTGAAAAAATACTTTTCAGTGTTAGCTAGCCTATTTACCCATCGTGCTATATAGCTTGTTGGTTGGTTAAACAATAAAAGTTTTTGTTATAAAATGAATAACATTTTTTATATATAACACAGTAACAAATTCGTGGGAAATCTGAGCAATCCAACCTTAAAAGTAGCCGATTTCTTCATCGCTTAAGTACAGATACGAATAAATTGAAAAACAAGCTGGCTAGAGTTTTGTAAATTAAAATTCGTTGTACTATCGAAGTTGAACCGAGCAGTTTCACTATTATTTCCGTAATTCGTACTTTTACTTGCGTAAATGTACGTACAGTACGTTAAGATGACAATAAATTCTACATATAATACGCGGTATTGTTTTGGTACAGAACAGTTATTTTTGATAACGGCATATGAGGACATATACCATACACTGCGACTATTAAATACTAAGTTTAGAACCCACCTCCACTCTTTTGGATGTCCGAAATTATGCAGTTTAAAACATAGCTCCTACTCTTTTAGATTAATTTAATATATACATATAATAAGTTTCTCCATAATATGAAAATGAAATTTTAGAGTATTTTTCTTCGTATTCCAAAAAGTAAGGTACGTAAGGTGAATAAGTAAGCAAAAAACTCTTTCTCGTTTTTACCCTTTTATATTTAACATAAAATCAATATCATATTACAATATATCGGTTCCTTATAACAATAATAATAGCCATAAAACGAATAACCCAATTCATAACATATCAGTGTCGAATTATACGTAATGTCCTACGTTCTACCATCGCATATTGCGCCGAGGTTCCCCAGAATGGAGAACGTGATGGAAATTTTGGACGACAAAATTGTATATTTATCGATTTTATGCAGTTTTTTGAAATTTATTTGTAACTGGGTTATATTTGTATGGTATAGTACTGGCTACGCTCCGTGATTTCTCTCTTGTCATGACCCCGTGAAAATGTCAGGAAAAAAATTTAAATATACTTAACGTTTTATATGAGAATAAACCTAGAAAATACAGACAAAACGTTTAATGATAAATGATCAAGTCAATTCGGAAGAATATAATCACAAATATCGGTTTCACGATGTTTTTCAATAAGATAAGGGAGCAAATGAGGAGGCAGAAGAGTAACTACCAACACGCAGAAATATACATTTATTTTTATGTAAAGCGCAAACGTGCATTCGGCGCCTATTTGCGGCTACCGGCGCCCCTGAGTATCCACATGATTATTTTGCCGATGTGTTGCTCTCCTTTCGCCCACCCAATGGGAGCGAGACGGGGATTTACCCGTTCGTGCTGGCTCAATTCGGCTACAATGTAGCATGGCGCTATCCCTAATTAATATGTAGAAGACGTGTAGCTCTCCTTTCGTCGGACGGACCACCGGAAACTCTGAACAGCACTAAAAGCTACAATGTAAGTCTCCTTCTCATGCAGTATAGCCTGGCACTACCTCTTAGCAAACCTACATGCATTATCACATCATTTTGGACTTATAATTAATTGATCGGGTAAATATAAAATAAACCAATAGTTAAATCAACGAATAACGGACAATACAGATAGTGGAGATGGGCGGGGCTCCTAGAAAGCGTAGATGTATGAAAGCAACAACAGAGTGGAGGCAAAGACAGGATTATCGCTCTGTGGAGACACCACCGTGAGCTTACAACATCTCCTATCCACCGGGAGAAAAATAATGGTCAGAAGAGAGGTATATAACCCATCTGTGAAGAGACTTTGGCTGAATAATAAAACGTACGAATACGAGCCACTAATGATGATGGATTGGCTCATACGTGTAATTCGTGAGAACGTCGTCGATATTGCCGAGTTCCGGCCCGTATTGCAATTGCATGAGGCGTATAATTGTATCAATCAAATAGCAACGCTTGCTAGTTTTGAAGCTGATAGACGATAATTAACCATAACTGCGCTCAATTTGCCACGGAGGGTAGAGGTAAGAATAACGCTATAACATTGTTTAAAAAGTGACGTGCACACTTAATTAATAGTGGCAAATACCTCTAGAATTGTATCCTTCTCTTGTACAGAACACAGAAAGTGTACAAAACTGATTTTAATGTTACTTAAACACTAACACCACCACCTGATTTCACCCCCTTTACTCCAGTTCTATGAGTCGTAGCGTCCATTGTATTTACCATATTTAGTTCTTGAGATTACCATGTTCAAATAAATAAAATCTTAAGCTTTATATTATTATTGTAGATACAATGACCATTAGATTTTTTACAAGGCAAATGTATTAACACTGCTGGATGTAGGTATTTTCATTTCAAGACACTAAAACAATAATACTAAATTTAAATTTAAAATCAGGCTTATTTTCACAAAGTTTTTTTAATTGTATTTTACGCTGTCGTCCGAGACTTGCGTATGCTCATCTGCATTCCACTTCATCGATTAGTATAAAGGTGATTTTGTGTCCTCATTAGGGTTAAAACCTTGTTGGAGGGGAGGAGGGGGGGCAATAGCCTATAGAGAACCCAGACACATTGGCGTTGGCCTGGCGTTGGGTGGGAGGGCTTTTTTGTATTTGTATTTTTTATGTAAGTAATTCATCTACCCTGTTGCATAACATAGCCAGGGAAGCTCACCAAAGGCGGCGCCGTCAGTACTTTGGCCTAGGGTCATAATGGATATCCGGCTCATTATAATGTGCCGAGTAAGAGTCTGAGTGGTCTAGTGATTGGCTTCAGACTTGAGTCTTGGCTTGGGTGGTCCAGGACTGAATCCCACCATGTATCAATAAGCTTTTCTAACTTAAGCACATTTTCTGAGTGCGCTAACGATGAAGGAAGACATCCTGAGGAAATCCGGATTCGAGCATTCGAATTCTACCCAACAAGGCTCAACAGTCAGCGACAGTCGCTCTGTGTCTAAACTATCGCCTTCGCCAAATCTCCTTGATAAGGTAGCAAATTACCGTCTGATGCAGAATAAGGTGCTGCAGTGATAAGGCTAGGATGAAGAAGTACGGCGCCATGAGTCTCACAACACTATGTCCCACCTGTTTATTCTTTTATAACATACAAAATACATTATTAAATTTTTACTGTGTTAAGTTGTGGCTCGATATATACTTACACCATGCTCTAAGATTTCACGTTCACAAGAACTAATTACTTGCAGGTATTCTGTTCTAATTCATAGTTTCTCGTCTCTGTGTACCTATAGTTCACCGCGATAAAGTAGGATGAAGCGACAGACAGATATATTTTAAATACATACTAAACTATCTGTACTGTTTCCTGTATTTCACTGAACGTCTAATAATTCCCGTGAAACACAGGAAACAGTATTAATAGTTTAGTATGTATATAAACTATGTTATCATATAAAATATAAACACGTAATATGTTCTCTACAAATAATACGGTTCTCTAATATACAGCATGGATCAAGTTTCATGTATCGCGACCTTACAGACACATATTTTTATAGAATTTATAATGAGGCAAACGAGAAAACGCAGCCTTTCCTTGACTGATGATGATGACGATGAACAACACCAACCATAATCTTCTCTTCTTCTCTTCCTCTTCCATGGGCCACCGGAAACTCACATACCAACATAAACCGTGACAGCTTAGCAATCGCTTTACCGCGATATCGCCTGAGCGGTCGTACCGGCCCAATTTGGCTGCATTGCGTTATGGTCTAACATCTTATTAGTTGTGTAACTGAAGCGTTCGTGCATTTGTACTAATAATATAAAGCTCAAGAGTGTGCTTGTCGGAACGCGCTAATCTCAGGAAGGAATGCAAGATTTAACGAGGAAGGCCATAATATACCTTGACGCTACTACTATCAGGAACGGAGTAATGCAGGTGTAACAGCGAGTCGACGCTAGTATAAAATATTGTATTAGTAGTCCTTCTTATGCCAACTCATTTTCAATTCATTATTATTTTCATCTCATATACAGCGTCATTTCATTACATGTACAGTCTAAGATACAAAGGACTATACCTTGTATTTGATTATGAACAATGGGCTCTTAGTAAAAGCAAAGTAATAATAAAAGGCTTCGCATACTTCACCCGTTTCTGCTCCATTATTATATTAGGGCTCGTCTCCGGTATTCACTCCTGAAAGCCGGGATTTTATTTCGGTCTATATATTTGCGTCTCATTGCTTCTACAGTTTTTCTTTTGATTAAGTTTCCTCCATACCAAATATGTGCATTGACATTTTTCAGCTTGGAGTACTTTTTAAGATTAGCTAGAACGCATTATTATCCATAAAATGTACCCATAGATGCTAATTGATTAATTTTTGAAAATGTTTATTTTATTTGTGTAAGAAGGCAAGTGGTATTTAAATGTTACATTAAATGTTATTCAGGAATGTACTTTGATAAAAAATGTTATGTTACATTACTTTTGTTACATACCTACTTCACATCAGGAATGTACTGAACAATAAAAAAAGGGAAGTGGAAAAATGCCCATCTGAAGAATGATTGGACTGGATTTGAATTGGATAAGCTTCTTTTTCAGAAGAAATAATATAATTTATATTGTTACGTGAATGGTCGTGAAAAAAAAATACTTCAACACTCCCTCTGAATATTTAATAAATAAAAAACCTCAAAGGTAGATATTAACTACTTCACTTTCTCAAGCATTTATAATTTAAATGTTACATTTATAATAAGGTTCGGATTTTTTCCCGTTACATAAAACTTGAAAGGCTTGTGAAATGCAATTTTTTAGACTATTTATTAATTACGTAGTTAGCCGTTTGCCCATCAACATTCAAAACTTTCACGTACTGCACAAACCATGAAGTCAGTGCTATCACTCTATTCCAGGTAGCAATGACTCTATTATAAAGCATTCGAAACTATAACATAATGTGATATTAAAATTCTTTAGCCTAAATCAATTTGTTCTGAATTTAGCTTAGAAAAAAGTGTGACCATTCATTCAGTACCCAACGCCTACATGTATTGTCAATTTTGAAGTATACAAAAATTATACTTCGGAAGTATGTTAATGTAACGCGGGCTTAATTACAAACCTGAGACCGTGTGTAGTCGCAGCCGCAAACATCAATCATTACCTACCTACATTATTGAAGGTGTTCCGGCCCTACATAGGCTGTAGCTCTAAAACATAAGCGTCAGCGTTTTTATATCCAGATTTAAGTTTATGGATTAAGTGGTGTCTTATGTTACAAGGTCAAGACTAGTCAGAGGTACTGCTATTGCTGCACTGGACTGGCCCAACTAGGGAGTAACCGCCCACATAATAGCTTTGTAAAAAAATACAATTTAAAAAACTTTGTGAAAATAAGCCTAATATACTAGTAATATTTTAAATATATATGTGAAAAACTTGTATAGTAAACTCAGTCGAAATTATATGAACGTGACGTCAAATTGACATCGTCACACCTGCAAGTGTTTTGATGTTAAAGAGTTTGTAGAAAATACAATATTTTTCATAAAACTTATTTTATTACTGCAAAAATATTATTTTGTGAAATAGTAGTTGTGTATTGACACTATAAAAGAGGATTCCAAAATCTGTAACCTTACTAATTGTGTATCTGAATTTGACGACTAATTGGTGCAGTGGTAATGTAAACGGCTATGCCACGCGCTGTACGCCAGAGGTCGTGGCTTCGAATCCAGCTCAGGTTATGTATTTACCTATGTGTTAACAC
>JAFELO010003136.1:323616-354853 GCA_017140195.1 Eumaeus atala
GGGGGGGGTTCACGCGGATATGGTCGGTTAACCGCCATGGAGCGCCTCTTGCTGACATATAGTGCCGACGTCTTATCCGCGTTGACGGACATGCGCCACCTGTCGAGCCACTCCGGCAACCGGTCTAGCATGCGCTGCATGCGCCCAGTTGCGAGCTCCGGCTTTCGGGACGAGGTTACGTAAGCGCTGTCGTCGGCGAACAGCGCGAGCATGACATCCGCCTCACCCTCTCCCGAGGGATCATTGAGTGTGGGGATGTCGTTGGTGTAGACCGCGTACAGGCAAGGGGATAGGCAACTGCCCTGTGGCACTCCGGCACGTGTGGCCTTCACCGAGGAGTACCACTGCTCCACCGCTACCCGGAAGGTCCTACCTTCCAAGAATGACGCCATTATTCTCACAAGTTTGCTGAGTGGCGGAGTCGGGCTCCTCAGGAACTCTCGAATGCGGCACTCCACCTGATCGTGATGCTCTGCGAACGACGGTGCCGCTGAGTGTGGTGAAAACTGCATGTGTAGATGTGATGCGACCACCTCGGCGCGAGCCTGTGCTCCGTAGTGTTTCGCGCCTGTGGTGTCTAGAAGTGGAGTGATGATGGTCTACGGCCTCGTGAGACGTCTGTTTAAGGCGTGCAGGCTGGTGTCGTTTCCACCGGCATGGAAGACTGTACTCTCCCAGCCTGCTCCACGACACTCCCTCACCTTCGCAGACAGTTCCTCGGCCAGCCTGTTAAGTTGTGCATTGATCCTCGGACAGCGGGTACGGGCCCAGAGTTTCCTCATCTGGCGTTTCCTCTGCAGGTCCACCAGTAGGCTCGGGGGGAGCTCACCCCGCCGGCGCGCTGTCACCGGTACGACGGTGGTCGCCGCCGCCCGCGCCTTTTGAATTTTCTCCATGAAGAGTCGGGCGGCGGCCTCCACCTCGTCCGGAGTAGACAGTAGCCCGGCGATGGTGAAGTCGACTAGGCTATCCTGATAGACAGCCCAGTCGATCCTCTCTCTGGTCCGCTCTCCTTCCCTAGGGATTGTTCCGGAATCAAGATCCGGTAGATGTTGAGTGTCGAGGTCGTACAGGACCTCGATGTTGACCTTGGCCTTGAGGTCCTGGTGTAGGGCGATGTCCAGAACGTCCGGGGTGCGCAGCGGATCCGTAGGCACGTGTGTAGGACACGGTGGTCCTTGTAGCCGCGCTCTTCCGAATCCTCTTGCAGCCTGAAGCCAGCGTTGTTTGTGACGGCCGAACCTCAAGCTGGATGCTTGGCGTTCAGGTCGCCGACCAGCAACACCTGGCCGCCGTTCACCAGCACGTTGTGGACATTACCTAGGTCA
Source organism: Eumaeus atala (assembly GCA_017140195.1). Classification (NCBI taxonomy): domain Eukaryota; kingdom Metazoa; phylum Arthropoda; class Insecta; order Lepidoptera; family Lycaenidae; genus Eumaeus; species Eumaeus atala. The sequence continues at coordinate 324,945 of JAFELO010003136.1, forward strand.
AAATTGTTCCCGGGATGTCTATACGCCGCGTAGATCCTGAGCTCCTCCCCCGACATGTGAACGACTATACCAGTTGAGCCCATGTCGGTGAAGAGGCCCTGTCTCTGTTCGTCGTGGACGACGTCCAGCCGAACGAGCGCAGCCGTACCTCTGTACGGCCTCCCGCTCGGCGACACCTCGTCCCTCCGATACACGACGTAATTCGGTAGCCGGAGGCTCTGCGTCGGCCTCAGCCAAGTCTCGCCTAGCAGGATGACATGTAAGTCATACTGCTGAGCGAGCAGCCGAAGACTGTCGCTCTTGCCTCCTATACCGGGTTCCAGTAAGCGACCCTGAGCTCGTCACGATTCATCACTGGCTCCCCGTTGGTTGTCTCCGTGCGTGTGTGATTTGCGCCCAGATGCGCGGTTCCCTGAGCACTCTGGACAGCTCGTCTTTGACGACCGCCCTCAGCTCCTCCCTGACGATCTCTCGGATTAGCTCCCTGAGATCGTCAACGTGGACCCTGGGCTCATCGCGCCGACGCTGCTCCCCTTCCGAGCGCCTCGGTTCCCGTGCAGGTGGGGGGACTGATGTCCATGGTGTGGGAATTGGTGTCTGTAGTGTGGGGTGAGTCGGTGCGCGTGATGGTGAGCGTGCGTGATCCGGGTCCCTAGCCTGTGAGGGTACTCGGCGCACTGCGGTCGCGGTGGTCTCCTGTTGCGGAGGGTGGCAGCTTTGGACGGCCACAGCTTGGGGCTTCCTCTTGCGAGTGCGCCTCCTCTTGGGCTTGGTCGTTTCACCTGCCTGGGTTTGGGGTCGTTGGCCGGGGCGGCAAGGGATGAGCCTGGGCCGTACTCGACCTGTCCCTCCCTTTGCAACGGAGCTGCGGGCGCAGGAGCGGTGCGGTGTCGACCTTGAGGGACCAGTATAAACTGGTCTTCATGTACAGCGGGCTTGGGTGGGATGGGTGGATGGATGGCCACGCCTCGGGCTCTGGCCTCCCTGAGGAAGGCCTTACACCTCCGGTCTTTGGCCGTGTGAGGGCCCTTGCAGTTGGCGCAGGTCCGGGTGGCTCCTTTCGGCAGCGGGCAGTCCCCGACTGCATGGACCCCACCGCAGCGGACGCAGCTAATCTCCCGGTGGCAGTTCCTTGAGGAGTGTCCGAGGAGCTGACAAAGGTGACACTGCGCTGGTCCTTGTCTGTCCTACCACCCCTCAACGACCACTCCGGGAATGCAGAGGAGTTCTCTCACCTCATAGTGGCGTGTGAGCTTCTCGCTGTTCAGGCGGTCCAGCTGCGCGTGGTACAGGCAGCCGGGTCTCCCGCCTCTCACCGGTATATGTCGCACGAACCGCACAGGGAAGCCCAGGCCCCTGAGATCCTCGGCGATGCATTCAGTGTCTGTCCCCACTGGCAGACCTCTAATACCCACCTTGGTGGGGAGGTCTAAGGGTGGGGAGTAACAATGCCACTGCGTCCTTAGTCAAGGCCGTCAGTATGGCCTTCACTGCTGGGAAATCCTCAGTTGACTGTGCCAGGAACCTTATGCCCTTCCCAAAGGGCCGGGCGTTGGGTGCGTGTCCCAGCACGCCACGCAGGGTGCGGAAGTGCCTCTGCCAGTCTGGGAGAAACTCCACAACTATCGGAGGGTACTCCGATAGTCTGCGCGGCGGTTAGGACTCACTGGGGTTGCGGACAGTAGTAGACAGGGATGTCGAGTAGGTGCACACCTAGTAGGGGATACCTTCCGGGGGCTCTTCAGAGCGGCGGCGAAGCTGCTATATCGAGTTGCGTCGACCGATCCACTGGAGAAGGTAGGCTCGACGTCCCCTGCAGACACAGCAATCGAAACGGAGCGACGAGTCCTCTTCGGGCGTCGCTGGGTCAGCCATTTCTGACTCATGAGCCGCAGGTGACGTATGCGGTGATACAGGCGGTGATGCGCGTGCAGACCGCGGGGATGAAGGCGGTATTTCTGGTGGCGTTGAAGATGTGGCGGTCGAGTGCGATTCCTCCACTGCGACCACCTTGGAAGGCCCTTCAGCGGGCGAGGACGCTGCGCGCTTCTGCGGGCCTAGCTCCTCCAGCTCCGCTAGGAATTCCTTCCTTTCCTCCTCTGAAGGGAACAGGGGTCTCCTGACTATCGTCCGTTCGACTTTCTTCCGTGGCATTTCTTCGGTGGTGGTTGGTCCTCCGTCGGACTCGCTGTCCACTGCCCCGACCATTCTTCTAAAAGGTCGGGGAGTATGTCGCGCGGTGCGGCTTCGGACCTGTTGGGTCTAGGTCTGCTTTCCTTATAAAGACTACATAAATGTATACAAAAAGCGCGTTGGCTTCGCTCGAGTTCTAAACACGGCACGGAATAATAATTATTCCGGACCGCGTTCCGAACAGAACAGCTGGGGCGCTAGCGGGGCGGCACTATCACTCCCTCACCTTCCGGCAAGAGAGAGACAGCAAGCGTTTCCGAGTGTGTTGGTGTGGATCTCACACGCAGGAGCGTGAATTGGTGCATGCTACAACCAGCAGAGCCATATTGTAACATTCCATATCATTCTATTTCTTACGCAAAACATGTGATAACTTTTTTTACTCCACTGCTTACTGCTACTTGCAACAGAATTAATTATTCAAATTAACGGAATTTTTTACGATAGCAGAAGCTACTCGGCGGAATGTATCTGTACTAACATAATAAATCTGAAGAGTATATTTTTGTTAAGTTGATTGAATTGGCTAATCTCTTGAGCTAAAGTTATTAATTATTGTATATGATGGCTATATTCACGAGGAGGGTTATAATATTTTATGACGGCATGATTAAATTGTAGCGTAGTTACCTTCCTGAAACCGCGTAGTACTGCGCTTCCATAAACTGTACCTATGGGTCGCGATACCATAGCCATTACATCAGTTTCTCTTGAGTGCCTCTTAGTCTGGTGGTAAACATGTTCGACCACAGTAGTCTGTCCTGCGCATGATTTCTCTCTGGTCGTGTCAGACTTCCGTCCCATCGGAATAGGAGAGTAAGAGAACAAGAAGTGCATTTGTGCTTGCGCACACACTTATACACTATAATATGTTCTGTGCAGTTGGCTAGTGTCTATAGATATGACCGCCGTGACCGAAAATCGGCTAATACCACTTTATTTTTATATGGCTGTAGGATGCCGACTATGCCCTGCTTGATTTGTTTGCAACATGAAAATACAAAACATTAGAAACCGATAATATTATATTTCACTAGAAGGCCCCTCTGTCAAAACAATACCGGGTCAATTCAGAGGAAGTGTGCAAAATATACCATAGCTTCCTTCCATAAAATAAGAAAACACCCACCGTGGTTACATAACGCCTTAACGGCTTCATAGAAACCACAGGTTTTCATAGGTCCGGTATTCGTGGTCGTAAATCAGAGCCCAGTATTGATATCCATCGTGTAATCCTTGTTTGTTTTGACTTCGTTCCGTTGTTTTAGCGAAAAGTCTAATCGCATTCTGAATACGAGGATCTTGTCGAAGTAAAATTGATAGTCGCAATGAATGCGATATGATTTTTAATTCCTGATATTTTAGTGCGTCATGATATCATTAGTGGTCCTTCATTATAAGCCTTTATCGGTCAACTGCTGGACATAGACCTCTTTCAATGTACGCCAAAATTTTCGATCTCCTGCTACTCGCATCCATCCCGGACCGGCTATTGCACGAAAATCGTCTTCCCGCCTGATGAATGGTTGACCAACTCTTCGTTTAAACGCGGCCTCCACACCAAAACGTTTCTAGCCCATCTGCCATCTGTTCTTCCTAGTGTGTGATGGCCACTTCATCGATCATATTCGACGCAAGATATTGGATACCTTAGTTCTCTGAATTATGAATTCTTTCGGACGGAGAAACATTCAACATAGCACGTTCAATAGCCCGTTGAGCTACCGCAAACCTGCGGACCCGTCTTACATTAAGAGGCCATGTTTCGGCCCCGAAGGTCATCACGGGAGAACGCATTGGTTGCAGACTTTTGTCTTCTGTTGTTGTTGTTTCTGTTGGGCGACGTGAGAATGTGACGAAGCTACAGAAATGCTGCCCAACCCAACTGAATCCTTCTATCGGCTTCCTTTTCTAAGTTATGTCTACCTAATTGCAATGGCTGCCCGAGTTTGACGTATTCATCTATGACTCCGGGAATAGCACCATCGACATTGACCGGCCTAGGGAGAACGTGTTCGTTGAACACGAACTTTGTCTTGTCCAAGTTCATCCTAAGGCCAATACTTCGGGAGGATTCATTTAGGTTATACAACATTACCTGGAAGCTCTTCTAGCAAGAGGTACTTGACAGGACGTAATGTACGGTTTTCTCAGCAATCCAATGACAAACCCTAAATCGGAGGCACTTGGTGACATCCGGACCCATGGACATCTGTGATGCCTATCATGTAGCTTTTTGTGGAGCTTGTGAGTAGCCGATGACCCACTGGGAGGTATATTGAATGTGCAAAACGGATCTGTATTTTCGGATGTTAATAATTGGCGGTAATCGTCAAATTTCTCCCATTCGTTACACAGTAAAAATTCCTTCGCGTGCCGATTTTCCCAAAAAACATCCGTGTTACTGATTTAATTTTATATCTACAGATCTGTGTCCTATACAAATCGAGAAATGTTATTACAGTACGTGATATTGATGCTGGAAATCGCGATCCCCAAACCCCTCACGTCTGCGAATGTTCCCGGGTGATAAACCAAAATGGCTAACGTCAGATTACTCTAAAGTAATACCATAAGGCATTATATTTTGGGGATTCCCTCGTGATTTTTGTATTATCTTTTGCAATGTGTTACACATCATAATAATATACTGAGCTTTGTAAGGAATACTATTTTAATCAACACTAAAAGATTCGTAATATCTTCACCGTGCTAGATTACTGATGATGCAGAAGGGATAGCCTAATATCATGAATTGTTTAACTGCTTTTAAACTAGTAGAGCCCCGCCCCAACTTCGTCCGTAAATGAATTATACAATAAAACATTCCATGGGAGTTGTTCTATTTATGGATGGACACCGTACGAAAGTCCCTATAGCAGATTTTGAGAAAATTGATCATACACAGAGGGACAGTTTTGGGGCCCATGATTTATAATAAGATATTGCATCCATATATTATTCCTATATCTTTAGTTCGTCTCATGCTGATGACTTGTTGTGTTAGACTCATGCTTCTTAACAACAACAAATGTAATTAAGACACTGATTTGTGTAAATGCATAATCACACGAACACATAAGTACGAATTAATATTCGTACTTATTCTTAGCGTGATTAACGAGCGTTATTTCGGAAATAACAAGACATTTGTGTCTTAGACGTGATTACGGTTAGAATAGTAGTTTCGTGTTCAGACCACGCCTCGGTAAGTCACACTTCAGTTGCTCAATCACTTTATTATTCAAGTATTTTATTGCTGGCTTCCATGAACAAGCTAATACCGTATTGGCATGCAGAAAATTACTTGATTGCGCAAGAACAAGCAATATTTTAAGGGTCGATCGTCTAACTACTTTTAATTATATTTTTGTTAAGAATTCTTATAAGGCCCTTTGGAAGGGAGGAGGAAAGGTAGACAATGCATTTTCATAACTATGTTGGATGTTTGTGGGAGTCAGTAGTTATCTAAAGACTAAAATTGCTCCGTTGTCCCCCTATGATATATAACAAAAAAGATATCTACTAAACTTATATATATATATACATATATATATATATATATATATATATATATATGTGTGTGTGTGTATATATGTATATATATATATATTATTTTACATCATGATTATGAATTATTTTGTACATAAGCTAGAAATTTCCAAATATCATCACAATCCGTTCCTTAGTTTTGGCGTCAATAATTAACAAACATTCAAAATGTCGCACTTTTCATATTAGTATGTTGAATTCTGTACCCGTGTATTTCTTAATCTTTATCTATAGGCTATAATCATAAAGATTAAGTTAGCCTTACATCTACTGAAAAAACAGTTATAAAGTTAACTCTAAATCCCTTATATATAGCGAATGGATAACACTTCTTAAGAATATGTCACTATATTCTAATTTAAAATTAGAACTAACAATACTATGTACACGAAAGAAAAATTAAGCTCTGTTACATTTAGTGTCCATCATAAATTTTTGTCGGAGAAAGTCGTTTCACATTCTATAAGAAGTATGACATTCTATAAGAATATTCTCATGTCGGTTGCATGTTATACAGTTAAAGTTGGTCATTTTATCCATTAGGAAAAGAAAATTATTCTTTGCATGTATTAATCCTCGATAGACGTAAGATTTTAACAGAAATAATGAATTAATACACACAATAAATTGACACATAGAATCCGTGCAAAGCTAAGGCGATTGACTAGTAAATAGGAATTACACAACTAGATATCTATAGAGCTATACTCAAATTTGCAATGTCTCTTGGCTGTCGTATTAGGGCGTTTGAAATTCTTCTTTAAGACTTCTATATTTGTCAGGACATTTTATACAAAGCTGACAGGAAAGTGCCGTAGAAGAAAGAGCTTTAAGTGCCAATGCCCAAGCATAAGTTCTATATTTTAGTATTTTAATCTATAAAATAACAATGATAACCTTTTAGATTTGCAGACATGACTATTTCTAGTATGGTGTATCTGTAGTATCGCGCCCAAAGATATAGGCGAACTAAATCATATGCATACATGCGTCGCGATTTCTCTCGCATAACTAGACTACTACGAGGATTTCGTTAGTAGCCTGATGGCAAATAGCATTACTTTACAAATGGGCTACATAACAATGAAATATATATTTTTATAAATCCGACAAGTATCTCTTGAGGTGTAATAATAATGTGAGCCGAATTTCGGCTACACTTGCTATATATGTTCATTGAGAATAGCCATATTATTGTACATATATAGATCAGGACATATTGTATTGCACAAGTGTTTGCGCACACGCAAACATTCATTTTACTCTCTTATTAACTGTCTTATTCCGGTAGATCTAACAAGACGGGAGAGAAATCAGGCGCAGAACCGATGTTACTAAAAATGAATGAAAGAATCAATGAATCAGCCTATAGACGTCCACTGGTGGTTTTTTGTTGACGCATTTACGCGCCTTCACTAGCCCTAGGTGGGGTCCAGCGGTTTGTAGGACTAGCGGCACATGATAGTGGCGAATACCCACAAAAACCACCGAGAGTGCCAACAGCGTCGCCCTTGGTGAGGTGCCCCGGAACAACAAATCAACAGGGCATCTCGACGGCTAGTCAGTCCCCTAAGGGATCAGCTCCACCTCCACAGATGGGGTTGCCCCGCATTACAGGACAACCCCACCGACTTCGGAACAGCGTAATGGCAATTCTTGTAAGAGGTGTACCGAGAGCGCTTCCTCCTCCTGATCTTTAGCCCCCTCTTCTTATAAGAGAGGTGCAAAAATCCCCCTCGGTTCAATTGGCTTCGCGTGGGCTCACCTCCGGCTACTAAGGCCCACCGCCACGACAAGGCTTGAACCATGGTGGGGGTGAACGTAGGTCTCCCCTATAGAATGCCAGCCATCCTGATCCTGGGTAGCCCGCATCCATCCGCCAAATATGCTCTCCGATAATATTAGTATAGAAATGTAGGTATATGATGATATTAAAGTACTTATTACAAGGTACTGGCTAAGTTTTTTTAAATACCTTGCGCGACGTTTCGACAGCCGTAGTCACGAGCCGACTCAGCACCGTGGTCAGTAATCTAAGGAGGAAAAGACATCAGCATAGTAATTATGTGGATGCTCATGGACGTCGGTAGTCGTAAAAAGCCTCCGTTTGCTTGTTTGCACCCCTATTTTATAAAAAAAAAAGTAATATTATAGGAGTTATATACGCCTTATATTACATATTTTGTATTGTTGGTTACCATTTTGACGCAAACTTGAAATCTGACTAAATCATGACGAAATTACAATATTGGTTTTCACTGTAAAACTTTTCTGCATTTATTATAGAAGGATTACATAAACACCCATTTGTATGTACACCCAAAACTACAATGGCCAACTAAAAGCAAAGTAACAAATTTTGGAATTATTTTTGAGTTCATTTTTGTTTTCCTACTAGGACCATAAGTTTTAAGCTTATTTTTATACCACTAGTAGAAATGGCGCTTACTATTTTATAGCAATAAGTATAAAACTTCCTCAGGGAACACAGTGTCTACTGATGGGAACCACATTAAAAGTCCGTTCTGTAAATTTTGAGGACATTCACATAGAGACAACTTTTGGCGACTTAAATTTCTAACATGTATAGATTTGTGATTATAACACTACTAGTAAAGATTTAAATGAATTTTGTAGCGTTAGCGTTAGGTGACCTCTAGAATTGCATAATGACAAGCAGCTACCAGGATGGGAAGTGTATTTTCTCGATTGCCATACAAAAAAAAATTGTGAGAAATGATAGAGTCTCCGATTGTACTAGCCAAATACGACCCAAACTAGACTATTGCACCTGGCTTCTATGACAACTAGTAAGAGTTAGTGCCATGCCGAATTCTAGCCGAATTGTGCCGATACGACCGGGGAGGTATCTCTCGCCCACATGACACCGCCGTTAAATGACAACTATGTCGTCATGTTTCATGCGGTTTGTGAGTACCTACTGGCCCATTTTAGGGAAGCAGAAAAAGAGGACAACACATTTGCATGATAACAGTGCAGATGAAGATGTCTATGGGCATTGGTAGTGGTCGAATAGCTCCCACAATTGCCCGCTGTACTATAAAAAAATGTTGTTATTATTCATTAAATAGTGTTATATTCTAATCTATTTTTATTGTTTCAGTACCGACATCAGATGTACAAGGTGTACTAGGAAAGAAAGCATCACTACCTTGCGACATACAGCCGCTGCACTCTGACGACGCTGTGGTCATGGTGCTGTGGTTTAAGGAGTCAGACGGAGAGCCCCTATATAGGTAATTTAATATTGTTTTATGCTATATATACTAATAATATAAAGCTCAACAATATGTTTGTTCGTTTGAACTCACTATTCTCAGGAACTAATGACCAATATTGCAAAATCTATTTTGTACTGAATAGTTCCTTTATCGAGGAAAGCTATTGGCATATCATGATACGATTTCTAGGACTGAAGTTACGCGCGTGAAACCACGGGGTGTATGCTATGAAATATAATCATTCAGGTGATTGTTGTGGTGATAAGGCCCAGTAGTCTAAGTTAGCAAGGCCAAAGAAAGAAAAGGCTAAGTAAGAGGTGCTTTCGCACACGAGATAAGGGGTGAGGAATGGAACCTCACCCAATTGTCCGTTACCGAAACAGTGCTAGTTGTTTTGTAGTGTACAAGATCCCTTCTGTGGATAAGATCCTATTTTATAGTTAAGATGTATGGCTAAGAAGGAAACAAATGGGGTAAACAGAAATGATGGAACAGAGGACGGTTTGAATCCACAACCATTCACATTAAGTATACCGTATAGATATACGTTTCTGATTTTTCAATATAAAATATTTTATATCATTTAAGTAAAGAAATTAAAAGTATTATAGATTTAGGTGTGTATAAAAACATAAGCGTGGCTTGACCTAGTATTATTATATAATAGTATTCACAAATAAACCTTTTATTTCAGCTACGATATTCGAGGCCGGACGTACAACCAGCCGAAGCTTTGGTCGTCGCCACTTGTGTTCGGCAATCGTGCGTACTTCCGCGGCGGCGCCACGCCAGCTGTCCTCATGATAGACAATGTAATGGCCGCCGATGCAGGCGTCTACAGATGCAGGGTGGACTTCAAAAACTCACCAACCAGAAATTTAAAAGTTAATTTTAGTGTAATTAGTAAGTACTTTTACTAAAACTAATTTGGGGTTAACCCGTAAAATGCCAACGATGCCTAAAACTAGGCGACTTGTCCACAGACTATTTTTACATTAACATACAGGCAAAGTAAAAAACTTTACATCGCTCGCGATATCCAATAGGCATTCGCATTATATGAAAATATAATTATGTCGTCCTAGTGGAATTTCGTCTACAGCAGTCATTCCTAGTAAGGAGAGCCATTTACGCAGAACATATTGTAGTGCACTATTGTTTACGCAGCTACACGTGCTCTCTATATTCCCATTCCGGTTGGACGGCAATCCGATATGACCTCAAAGAAATTGGGCGTCAGAACGACGGCTCTTCGAGAGATCTTCTACATTATAAGAAATTAAAAAGTGCTTATAACACTTTTTGTTTTGACCTGACCAGATTTGGGGCTGAATCTCCTAACCACTAGACCAAGAAGCAGTTAAAAATCACTAGACATAATAACAATGTTGTCCTAGCCGAATTTCGGCGACAATGACCATCTCTATTGGGAAGAACCATACGCGCGGGACATGTATAGTGCCCAAGTGCTGCACAGTGCACAAGTGCACTCTGAATTTCTTCATTCACCTAATCCGATGGGACGACAATCCGACACGACCGGAGGGAAGTCGTTAGTCCTGACTTAACGTGCCGTGGCTCGGTTAAAGTGTAACGCCGCCAACTTCCTAACTCCGGACAGTTCTTAGAATTTGGATAATCCTGATAGCACCTTTTGTATGGTCCGAGCGACCTCTTGTCCGTGGCTTGACATGCTAACCACTAGACCACCTGGCAGCCACTAGACATAACGCAGACATTAAATTCTCCTCCTTTGCCTAATTACCGAGGGAAAAAGCAGAGAGAAGGGAGACAAGCCACACAAGGCATGACTTCTAAGCCGCCATTTATCGTCCGTATTGCAGGTAGAGCAGATATTTCTCTAACCGGGGCTATTTTCTGACATAGATAATTAAATTTTCTCCCGAACGTGTTATTGCGACATATTGCCTAGAGGGTCACTTGTAACCTAAGAAGTGCTCGTTTAGCACTCATTCACGCAGAGGCGTTGTCCATATTTAATCCCCATAGCTATTTTTAAATACCACCGATGTGTCTAATGAAGGCAACAGAAGGAAGATTTCAAATTCATAAGCCCTATAGATAATGAAGTTATAAAGCTTTGTTATATTTGTACTTTAATACTTATTTAATTCTCATTTAATATACACATATTAATTTTGTTCCAGTACCACCAAACAGGCCAACAATATATGATGCAAAAAGAAGAGACAGGACGAAACTTGTAGAGCCATATAATGAAGGAATCAACGTACTTCTCATATGCGAAGTGGAAGGAGGTGAGAAATAATCATTATATTTTTAACGTAATAACGTCTTGTTGAACGATAACCCTAGCACATAATTCACGAAGAAGTATAACATCTTAGTACTGTTCAGAGTCATAGCAATATTTGGAATGGGCGGAGCTTGCGAGTGAGTGAGCGAGTGAAACAAGTGCCTCCTACATTCCATCGGGCGATGCGTTCACAGCTCAATTAAAGAACCGTCATTACCTAAAACTATATAGTTCCTAAACCAACTCTGACACAGAAAAACCATTTTTTTAAAGTCTTTGGCAATCAAATCATTTTTTTGGACTTGCAACAGATGATAATAAAAATATTATAACACCAGAAAGAATTAAATCCGATATTTAACTATCACATTAATTACCTTTAACCAGCCCCTATTTTAGCTACACATTCAGTTTATATTGGTTATTTCTAAGGGTTAAAAAAAACCTTCGTTTTATGTTTAAATTTAAAAACCGCCTTTTCATAGTTATAAGTTAATTATATTTAAGTATTTTAAATTATATGTCTCATATTCACGCCAATCCGTGTTAAAGATATAATTTTTTCGGACATGAAATTTATTTTGTTTAACCGAAGAGAAGCCCTGTACAGCTTCATCGGATTGCAATGAATGAACCATCCAGCATCGTTGACGTGAATGAATGGCTCATGGAAATGATCGCGCCTGGGAGTATTAAAACTGAGTACGATGATAAGGAGAACTGAATTGCCGTTATAAAGCTTATGTATTATATATGCACAAACTAGGTAAACGTCTGAGTGCAATATAATATTTCAAACTCAGTCTATTCCGTGTTATTCTTTACTGATATCATTTGTATTTGTGCCAATGTAGTTCTCACATAACAGTCTCTAAATCGAACTGAAAGTAGAAGAAAGCTTATTTTTATTGCCCCACCACAACTCAAGCCTTCTCGAGGTGGTGGGTGTCACTAGCCCAGGGTGAACTCAGACGTCTTGGACGAATCCAATTGAACTAAGGGGACTGCTATTTGTACCACTCTTACAAGAGGATCTGAAGAGCAGGAGGAGGTGGCGCCTTTACGCACGGAGTAACGGGCGCGAATGGGCACCTCACCCTATTGCACTGTCTTAAATTTGATAGGGTTGTCGAGGAGTATGGGACAACACCTGGTCTGATGTTGGTGTCGGACTCTTAGGAGACTGACTAGCGGCCAAGTTGCCCTCATGATTTATAATTCCGGGGCACCTTACCAAAGGTAGTACCAGTAAATGAACCCACCCAGGGCCAGTGGGGCGCGTAAATCTCGTTTCCCTGGGACAACAAGAAATCGTATTTACAGATGTGGCTTTTATCATTTACCCTACATGGAAAATACGATCTACAGTAACATAACGACAGCTTGTCAGTTAGATTGATGAACGGGTAAACGAAAATTACATTAATTACCCCAACGTAAAACATTGGTCATTATTGATTCGAGGGAAACTCGACGTGACAATTTTCATTTTTGAAACATCGGCCTGCCGTCGCTGGATTCACTGCCAATTATTTAATTCGTTGTGCGTTTTACAAAGCGCGCACAATATAATGATGTTAATTAATCATTAATGAATGTTAATTAGTAATTACCAGGCAGTGGATAGGTGAATATACAAAGAATGATAATATATAAAATAATTAATATTTGTGCACGCCTTAATGAAACGCTGAAATGAAAATATTTTTAATTCAAATTTACTTTTTAATTATATCTCATAAAATATAGTCCCAAAAACTGTATGTCTGTATGTGATTGATTTTCTTAAAATTTCATGAAGGGATTTTCCTGTCGTTTTCACCTATGGACAAACATTAAATACATTTCATATTCATTAGGTCTCATATTTTTGGCCCCTGCTATTTAAGTGCGAAGCGGGGGCAGTTCGCTAGTAATACTACAAAATAAACAACATAATTATGTACGACAAAAAATATTATTCATAAAGATACAATCAATAAATTGCTCTTCCACTCATATAACCGGGACACATAAATGAGGATTTTAATCGAGCTGATGTCAGTAGATAACTTCTTCATGGAATAACGCGGAATTGAGGAAAAGTCTTTAAAATAATGCTTATCTCTTTCATCATAGCTTAACCCTACCTTATGTCGAAAATTAAGTCTTCTTGTCGGAAATATCTTCTTTTGTGTTTCACAAAAGTAAATTTTATAAAATATTTATTCAACATCACGTAATTGGCTTAACTTTACTTTTAAGAGGTTTACTCATACTGCGAGACTATTCAGAATGATGATTTCCCTTTTAGGGTTCAATGTTTTTTTAAGACAGTATATACATATTCTAATTGATGACAGTTGCTGTTAGTAAAAAACATATTGTAAAAAAAATATTATTAAATCTAGTATATATTATTGTCTGGTATATATACCAGACATTTTATTCATGTATTTTTATACGGGAATTATTGCGAGGTTCAACAAATAATGCAAAAGCTTCGTGCCCGTTCCTATGCAACGGGATTGGGCAGGTCGTGCCGGCCCCATTCCGTTGCAGAGGAAGATGTAGTGTCATTCACTATGCATGGCACTACCTTCTCTTATGCAGCATAGCACAATCTCTTCCTGGATACATAGTAGAGTATAGCGCAAAAGAGAATTTTAAGCATTTCGACGCCTACTATCGCCCATTGACATCAAAATTACTGCTGTCATGTGTCTGCGTTGCCTGCCTATTCCTCCACCCCTCCAGGGATCACCACACACCAGCTACTCACAAACCACACAAAATGTGACAGCTTAGCGGTCTCTCCACGTGGGTGTTATGTAAATTAGGCTAGCTATCTGTGATCTACGTTCTACCCAGCATATCCTAAGGGCTTTACCCATTATTCTTTTGAGATATAAATTATTTTGTATGTCATTAAACATTTTAACATAAGTCTGTATTAAAATTCATCAAAATCCATTTACTACTCTTTTAGTGAAAAACAAACATACATCCAGTACACAAAAACACTGTCGTGTTTAGTATTAATAATGTCATTATCATCATCATCATTAGCCGTCATCGGTCCACTGCTAGACAAAGGCCTCTTTGTGTGAACGCCAAGACGACCGATCTCCTGCTACTTGCATCCATCCCGGCTACTGCACGGAGATCGTCTGCCCAACTGTTGAACGGTCGACCGACACTTCGTTTTCCTAAGCACGGCCTCCACTCCAGAACCTAACTGGCGCATCTTCCATCTGTTCTTCTTAAGATAAAATGCTTAACTACCATTCAAAAATATTATTATTGGTATATAAGCTACATTTATTATTGTCTCACAAATCAAATTAAAAAGGACATTATTTTTAACGCCCTGCTATCTCATCAATACATCTCCCCATTGACTCGATATCACGAAATCGAGATAGTGTGGGCACTGAAATTGTGATTGTTATCGATAAATCGAATGGCCGCATCGACCACCCATATTTACTACCATTAGTACGTTTTTTATACCATTTATAGGTTATTGTGTAACACCTCGTTTCTGTTCTCAGTCAATCGACTTTATGTTATTCCAACACTCAATTCATATTCCATAAAAGTATACTGTACTAATATATCTGGTTCATTCTATTACAGAATATGATATATGCTATAAAACAAAATCCTGAAAGCGCTTTATCTGTGTGTGATCGATTTTCTCAAAATTTGCTGAACGTATTTCAATGCGGTTTTCACACATGGATAGAGCGTTTCCCCAAGAAGGTTTAAGTATATAACCCATTTAGGTAATGATACAGTCCCATATATTTCGGGCAAAGAATTTGCTGATCGCTATTATATAATATTATGTGGACATACTTATAACGATGCGTGAAGCTAAACCAGTGATTTACATCAAGCTTACTGAAATAAATACTAGAGACCAATCACCGTAAGGAATTGTGTTACATTATCTACCGGACTACGGAAACATATTTTATATTTTTTTTTGTAAATTTATCATTTTAACAAAATACATAACATAATGTCCAGATAAACATTCATGATCTAAGCGATCCCCGTGACTCCTGGCGTAACGGGCAAGGTATGAATATTAAATCTGCCTTACGACAGTAATAAAACAAATAACAGTATATACTTTTACTTTTTCAAAATAAGATAACGACATGATATACAATTTTAAAATATAAAATATTCTGTATTCCAATGCTTAAAGGCTTAAGCATCTACGCAGTATTCATTGTCGGAGCGTAAAAATAAATTGTCGTCGTATTCAGCACCACCCATTATCCTTTTTTTTTGTTTACGCGGGGAAATGTACTTACGCGCCATCATCGGACTTGGGTAGAGTGTAGTGGTGTATGGGGCTCGCGGCAGATTGTAAGTGCTAAATACCTACTAAAACCACTGCGAGTACAACCAGTGTCGCCATTGGTGAGTTACCCCGAAACTACAATTAAAAGCCCTTATCCTTTTTTTTTTGTTGTTGACGCGGGGAAATGCATTAACGCGCCTACACTGGCCCTCGGTGGAGCCCAGTGGTGTGCGAGGCTGGTGGCACATTATATAGTGCCGAATACCCACAAAACCACCGCGAGTGCCACCAGTGCCGCTTTTGGTGAGGTGCCCCGGAAAAGCAAAACATCAGGGCACCTCGACGGCAAGTCAGCCCCCGAAGGGACCGACTCCACCTCCACAAATAGGGTTGTCCCGCACCACAGGAAAACCCGTGGTCACCCCATTGCACTGTCCCAAAGTTGGTGAACTTTGGAACGGTGCAATGGGGTGAGGTTCCCGTCCTTGCCCCTTGTCCAGTGCGCAAAAGCACCGCCACTTTTTCTCTTTTGCCCCCTCTTCTTATAAGAGGGGTACAAAGAGCGGCACCTCCTCCTGCTCTTTAGTCCCCTCTTCTTATAGGAGGGTTAAAAATAATAATAATATACGTTAAAACGGTTATCCGTTTTAACGAATATTCTTATCCTGCCACGTGATAACCACGTGCCTTGATAAAGTGATAATAATTAATTATTTTCCCTTCTGATTAGTGATCTGAGTTAAATAGTTAATACAGTGATAAAATACCAACAGCATTACATAAGAATAGGTCCAGAGAAAATGTTGTTTACGTGGACTATAGAATAACGTAAGTCATCCAGACTATGTCGTAGTGGTTTTTTGTTGGAACCAGTGCTAGTAGATGTTGAACATCTTATGATTCACGCAGTTCCTTTAGTTTTCATTTATAAGATATCAGACGCTAGCCCGATAATAGGGTATTATCTACGCGGTGGCCCAAGACATTCATACTAGACTCTTTCCCCTGCCCAGAAGGATTTTTCATGACTCCTTCTTTAATTTCACAGATTAATAACTTAATTAATTAAATATTTAAACGTAATTTAAATATTTTATACACAAGTTTTTTATAAGACACGATGATGCAAGTTTTGTAGACGTATTAGGGTGTAAACGTTGTAAGCAAATTTTGTTTCTACGTAACTCAGTATGCAACATTGCTTCTGCGCTTTACTGGGTCTAGGAAAGAAGGCGCTTTTGCATACAAATATTCTTGTTTTCTTTGGTAAAATGGATTTACATGCTATTTGCCAAAGGAATAGGTTTGAGAAATAAGCTAAAGAATTTGTGTGTTCCAATCTCTAGGATATTATCAGATCATGGATGATAAGAATTAATACAGCTTTCTATAATCATAAGGCTTTATATTACTGACTATGTACGATATTGTGTTTACATAATTCTGGTATATCTGATGATCGTATATCACAATTGGTAATATGAGTGTAAATTAATACATGTATATATAAATATTTAACCAAACAATATGTTTTCGAAACTCCGTAAAAAATACATGCGTTGATATTTTGTGACAATACACTAGATAAAAGTGACAATACATTAGATTTATAAAAATATTTTTTTTGTGAATGTAACAAATTTCGTTAAATAACTAAATCACTAAATACAGTGTTTACAAGTTATGCTAATTTTACATCGTTATCTAATCCGCGTAGGTCGGCCTCGACCACGAGTCACGTGGTACCTGGAGAACGTGGTCATAGATGACTCGTACGAGCAACGCGCGGATGGCACCACGGTCAACACACTCACCTTCCCCAACGTGGGGAGACAGCATCTTAACGCAAGGCTCGTCTGTCAGGCGTCCAACACCAACTTAGCGCCACCTGAAACCAAAGTTTTAATATTAGATATTAATTGTAAGTATTATCAGTATTGCCACTACTTTTATTTATAGGTATGTACACACTACACTACACACAGGGGTATCCTATATGTATGTTTTTATTAACTTTAATAAATATGAAAATATATAACTCCCAATTTTTTTTATAATTAGAGTTGTTTTTGATAAATAACGAGGATAAAGCCCCCTTTAATGGAAATTTTTATGAAGATAATTTGTTAATATTTAATTGTCAATTAAATATTAATTTTTATGAAGATAATTGATTTAATATTTAATTGACAATTAAATAAAAAATTCCATTAAAGGGGGCTTTATCCTCGTTATTTATCAAAAACAATTGATTTTTTTCCATAAGTTGCAGAAAACATAAAGTCTCCAAAAAATAGTCTAATAAAATTGCTTACTCAATAGAGCAATGTATCATTATTTATAGCAATTAACCATAAACCTCGAGAATAACAAGGAAAAGTTGGTTAATTTGTTAGAAAGATTGTGTTTAATTTACAGTGAAACCGATAACGGTGAACATATTGACCAAAGAAAAGCAAGTGTCAGCGGACAAAAGGTATGAAATCGAGTGTAAGACGACCGGCTCTCGGCCTGAAGCATCTGTCACTTGGTGGAAAAATAACAGGCAGCTCAAGAGAATGGCGAAAAATGTGAGAAATTTTTCCTTAATTATTACACTTTTTCCTCACCCATAATGATGTTCATTATTGTTTTCGCGATATTTTTGTGGTCACAAAAGATCTCAATGTCCCCATCCTTTTGTTGGTATTGTTTTGTTAATTTCCAGTTGTGAGAGGGTGATTTTTTAAATGAATGCTATCAAGACGTTAATGTTAATTTTTGTAATATTTCATTTTCGCTTTCATTGCCATTCATTGCCATTATTCTGACGTGTTTTATTGTGATAACATAAAACGTAAACAATTGTATGTTTATGGTCATAAAAGAAAAAAATATTAAAATAAAGAATTGTAATAAAAAGGTATTTCGATTTGAATAAATTTTACCTCTAAGTAGACGGCAGTTTGTTGAATATAAAATGAAATTGTCATAAATGGAATATGATAATTTTAACAATACAACTTAATAAGTATTTCGGTTTAATATAAATAAGTTTGGTGCAAAATATTTCAATTATTTCTTATATGAAAACAATGCAAAAGAGTAGTCGATTTTGGCGATTACTGACATTAATATCCTTATAACTAGATATTATGCAGATGAGACCTTTCTCTAAACTATTTCGTAAGAGCCATGCTGTCATGCCATTCTCCACTGCAGTGGAATTGGGCTGACACGACCGAGGAAGTAGCTCTCACTAACGTATACTGCCGTAAAGTGACGTCTTAGGTCTTAGGTATACTTTAAAAACCTGTAGTCTGTTTATGGGGTACTTATAATGTGCCCGAAATGCAACATAGCTATTACTATACACCGGTTTTGTCGGAATGATGATGGTGTTGGCTAAATCTATTGTTAAAAAATGGTCTTCTTACACCGTAAGATGTAAGTGGTTCTATGTTAATGATAAATAATTTATTATGACCTATTGGTGAGATATAATTTTTCAGTTTTCCGAAAACAATGAAACTCTTAGCGTGCTTAGTCTAGTGCCAGGCGTTGAGGATGACGGAAAATATTTGACGTGCCGAGCTGAGAATAAGCACATACCTGATTCCGCTATTGAAGATAAATGGAGGCTAAATGTGCATTGTGAGTATATTATTGTATGTTTTATTCATACGGATATAGAATTGAGAATCCTTCGTTGCTGAACTTAGACAGAAATCATCAGACGGATCGTGCTGGATCAGAACTAATGAAGATTTACAATCCTCTATAAAAACCCGACGTTTCCAGGAATTCTAGATGGAGGATTGATTTATTCATTTTAGATCTAGGTTTTAGGTAAGGCAGAAACAGGTTTTTAAGATTTATAGAATAGGGGGAAACGAGCAATCGGAGCCTTTGTAAGACTACCGACGCCCATGAACATCCACATAATTAAAATACCGATGCGTTGATCTCCTCCCATCCCCAATGGGCCCGCTACTCACTCACAGACCGTGCGAAACGCGACAGTGAAAATGTCACTTTACAGCGGTATTATGTGAGCGAGAGGTACCTCTCTGATCGGTCCGGCTCCCGAACACCAGGCAGTTCGGAAGGGGAATTAGATTCCTTGCTCAGACGTTGGAAGATTACAAGGCGATCCAGAACCTATTGACGGATCTAACGAAGGTGGGCGCGGAGGTGCAGTGGCACTGCTACTCCCCACCGGCAGACCTCCCCACCAAGGTGGGTATTAGAAGCCTGTCTGTGACAGCATCGCCGCGGAGCTCATGGCCCTGGGCTTCCCTGTGCTCTTCGTGCGCCACATCCCAGTGAGGAGGGCGGAGCCGGCTGTCTGTTCCATGCCCAACTCGAGAGCATGCACAGTGGGGAACTCCGGCGCCTCTATGAGGTCAAGAAGCTGCTCTGCATGCCGGGGGTAGTGGTGGTGGGGTGGAAGGGGCGCGAAGGGTCATCACAATGCCATCGCTTCCAGCACTTCGGTCACTCTTCCACGAACTGCCACCGGCAAATTTGATGCGTGAGATGCGGGCAGAATCACGCAGTCGGCGACTGCCCCCTGCCCTAGGGAGCCACAACGACGTGTGCAAACTTCGGCGGGCTGCACAACTCCAACCACCGTAGGTGCAGGACCTACCTCAGGGAGGCGAGACTCAGGGGCTTTAAGCTCAGTCCGCCGATCCCGAATACACCCGGGGTCAATCAGGACCAAACCCCAAAGGAGAAGGCTAGGAAGCCAGTCCCCCTAGTCGCCACCTGCGGAGTCGTTGGCGGTGGAGTCGCCTATCGACCAGGTCCGACGCTGTTGGCACTGGTGAACCTCCCAATAGACAGACCTCGCGCTCTCCCCGCCCTCAAGAAGAGGAAGTGGAACAGGCCTCGGAAGAGGCATCCGAAACGCCCGCTGGAGCATGCTGAACCCCCAGAGGCAGCATCGTCTACTCTCCCTCCCCCGAGCGCGGAGGATACAACCCGCCAGGCCGTTGAGGGGCATGCACACTGCAGCCAGCCACACTAAGGCCTACACCTGCACCCAGATTAACACCACACGCCACACCCCAAGTACCCACCACAAAGCAGACACCCCGGGACCCCGCAGAGCCTAAGGACACAGCTCTACCGGAAAGTCGCACCTGGTTCAACACTGGTGAGCTCAGGGAGGTAATCGCTGAGATCAGGGAGGAACTCAGGCAAGTGATTAGGGAGGAGCTCACTCATCTGCTCAGGGACCCCAGGATATGGCCGCACACAGCCACATAGCAGTCAATCTCAACAACGCACACCAGAAGGGAACCGGTGATGGATCGTAAGCAATTGCGAATCATCTACTGGAACCCCGGCGGCATCCGAGGAAAATTCCAGGACCTCAGACAGCTCGCCCAGGAGTACTATAAACACGTCATTCTATTGGGAGAGACATGTCTGGGGCCTGGGCAGGATCTCAAGATGGCGAACTATGCCGTGTATCGCAGAGAGGTGGTGTCGCCGAGCGGCAGGGCGTACAGAGGTACGGCAGTGCTTGTTCGGCGGGACATTGTCCACGTCGACTTGTATCTCATCCCCTTCTCCAGCATGAACACAACCGAAGTAGTTGTGCAAGTGTCGGGAGTGGAGCTGAGAATCTACGCGGCATACAGGCAACCCACACACTGTTTCGACCTCGCCGACGTCCATCGCGTACTGGGTGACGGAGGCCAGGTGTTGGTTGTGGGTGACTTGAACTCCGGGCACTCCAAGTTGGTTGGGGATCGTCTACCATCAACCGCACCAGCGCCAGATTGCCGGTAGATTTGGAACAAGGGGGATACACGGTGCAGGGCCCCCTCTGTCCAACCCACGTTCCAACAGATCACCGGCTGAATCCGGACGTATTGGACATCGTCATCCACAACAACCTCCACTTCACACTGGACATGGAGGTGCTGTATGATTTGGACACGCAACACCTACCGGTCCTAATCACGTTACACTCGACGGCGGTCGAAAGGGAGCGGGAACGGACCAGGCAGAGTTTGGAACTGGCAGGTCTTCAGAGACCGTATGGCCGAATTCACTATCGACGGGCAGCTCGAAACCGCGGGGGAGGTGGAAGGTGGCCATAGTCACTGGGCCCTGGCCCGCTGCCCGCTGATCAAGTCCGATCTCAATCGACTTGCTGAGAGTCGAAAAACGTCTCTGCAAGTGCGAAGGACTGTCGGGGGGCCAGCTGTGAGCGAACCATCGCTCAAGCTGGCGCTGACGACACATCTCTCTATGCCCTGAACAGACGACTCACCAGGTCGAAGACCACGATCAGCCCACTCACCGACTCAAATGGCCAACGCCACTACAACGCCCAGACACGAGAAGACCTGCATTCACACCACACCCAGCAGTACCAGTCACCGCCAAGCATCACGAGTACGTTGAAGGCCGCGTCCGAGTCCTTTCGAGCTCGCCTCGGACGCTGGGTGGGGGGGACTTTATCTCCCTCGCCGAGCTGAGGAAGGTTACCCTTCGCTTCTCGAGGCGCATAGCACCAGGCCCCGACAACGTCCATCCCACAGCACTGATGATGATGCCGTGGCGCACAGCCATGGCTCTCACCAGGATAGGTAGCGGCGTTGTCCGCACGTCACACTTTCCGGATATCTGGAAGGTAGTGAGAATCGTCCTCCTCCCAAAGCCGGGTAAGTCTCAGAACCTACCCGGAAGCTACCAGCCGATCACTCCGCTGTCGCATGTGGCCAAGTTGTTCGAGCGGCTATTGCTCCGGAGACTGAAGCTGTACGTCCCAATAACGTGCCTGTAACAAAACTTGCATCATCCCGTAGCTTAATCCACGTAACTCCGGGCCTATTAGTCGTAGCGTCATGGTATGTAGATTAATGGATAGTAGTCCATTCATCAAGGAAGTCTTCCTCGAATACTGGTCTATTCAGCATAAGAATATCTTCTTCCATTACGGCCAGTAGTTTTTGTTGTTAAGGCGTTACAAACAACAAACTCTTCAGCTTTATATAAATAATATAGATGTTTTTGCATAATAAATTCTACAGAGCCAATCTGTTCAAAATTTACATATATCTTTTTTTTTTTTTTTGTTGGATATTTGATTTCACTTTACTGAAGTGTCATACAGTATTATGAGCTACTTTGTATGGATCCAATTTGAGTCACACTAAATATGGTTTGGCTATATCGTAATTTTCAAAATAAGATAAGGGTAATTTGGGTGTAGGTAAATTTACCGAACGTAATAAATGTTGACAAATTTAAATAAAGTTCCCAACTCGTTAATATTGAGACAGCTAGGTAGACTTAGAGGTACCCTAGTAAACGTATTGTAAAGAGGGAAACCAATTATTTTGGAAAGTCCACGACCACCCAAGTATAAATAACCACTACATCAGACAAGTGTTGTAATGATCACTGCGATGATAAAAATATTTCTCAAGAGCGCACCTTTTTTACTCTCTAACTTGATAGGAACGCCTACAAAAAAAATTTATAGTGTGCAAGCAAAGGGAAACCATTTATTAGGAAGTCGCTCTCGTCTTTTGTACACAATGTCGCTTTATTATAGCTACCGTGGCGGAATGATACATTGAGTGATTATATCGACAAGGATCAAATTTAATATACCACCGTCGAAGGTGGGTATCAGATACATTATATATAATGATTCTGATAGATATCCTATTTAGAAACATGTGTTAGCTTTGAAAGATATTTGTTATAATAGGAACGGCAAGACATCTTGTTCTGTTACTTCGTCTTCTTTGGGGTCAGATATATGTTATGTTACTATTACAATAAATATATGGTGTTAATCCATGTTGTTACCGATGTCGATAGATTTCACATAATGAATAATTACATATTTACGTTGCTAATAACAAGATCTTGAGCAATAAAACAATAACAAATACATATGAAAGATGCGTTTCTTTTTTCGAATCTACAAACTTATTTAGGATTTTTGTCTGTGCTCAGACATGTCAATCCCATCGTACCTTTCTTGTGTTTGTACATCCAATACAAAATGGACTGAATATCGTACGCTGAGTCGTATCAGGCAACATAAATCTTTACATATCTCTGAAATTGAAAGATATGTTAAATGTGTAAATGATGAACACAAATTTCTACAAAATAGTTTTATTTAAATGCCTTTACTCTTCCCATAAGGTGAGATTTTCTACAAATAGGAAACGTTCTGTTTTCGAATATCAACGGCATTTTTGTTGTCATGTCAAACAACGCCACGGGTTTTAAAATTAGAAAATAAAATATGTGAATGAGGTGGATATTGATCAACTTTAATTCTATAATGCTACCTTTGTTAAATAACGTATAACACTGAACACTTTCGGGCGGAATTTCTCTCGTCCGTATTCTAATCGTTGGCCCGCCACAAAACAAAATGGCCCTGCGTTTAGAATGGGCAATATTTTAAAGGCCATGAAACAAGGAAAGGAGATATGAAACTGAAATATATTTAATAACATATTACAGTTTTGAAATATGTTTAACAACATATTACAGTTTCGTGTTTATTGAGACAACAAAATGATGCCGAGTGTTCATGGAAACCATTATGGCAGATATTTAAGTGACGCGATATGTGGTACTATTATTTCTATATATGCATTGAACTAGCCTTGATGTGTGTAGTTGTTTTTGAAAATTATTTAAGTACGTCGCTTCGTACAAAACAATTATTATATAAACAATGGCGGAATAATTCTTTCTGAACATACTTTCCTTTATTTAAATTAAAAGTGGATCGTACATAAATTTTTGATGGGAGTAACCCGACTAAATATTTTTTAACTTTTCAAATACCTTAACAAGACGGAATTAGACAATCCCCTAATCAACTCGCTTTAATTTCTGATTCTTAAGCCGCCTTAATTATCACAAAATTAGAAGTGGAGGCTAAAATTGCCAGAGTTTATTACGCTCAAACTTTATATCCTTTCTACAAAATATTACGATCTGGCCGGCAGCAAATATTTTTGCAGCTTATTAATTATTCTGAACAGCGCTCAATGATAATAACCCTGTCACGCTAAGTTTCTGTGCCTGATATAAAAAAACCTTCATTAATTTTATTTGTACCTTTATCTCTCTAATATAATTCTGTATCTATTATAGATACATAATAACTTACAAAGTCGTATTTTAAATAATACCAAATGTATTAATTAACGCATTTGGTGTTGTATTTAATTAAATACAAATATTATTTAAGTAAAAGTTAAATTGAAAGTTGTATTTTTTTTAGCAGGTCTTTACCCTAACCCTGAAGTGATTTTATAAAAGAATAATGAAATGTATAATTTGGAACGTATTTTTCACATTGAAGGTTCCCTAGAATATTTAACACGATAAATGTTACACGTGGCCTGTGGACACTATATAAAACATGTTTAGTAGCAATTGTACAATACGACATAATAAAGCAGATTACGTACTATATGTGTATAATATATGTTGGTTGTGCGAATTTGTCTAAAAGGCCCAATCCTTATTTTTTCATATCTCTTTGTTTGTATTTCGTGGGTACGAAGAAATTAGACCTACCAAACTACGGAATCAAAATTTACGACGCTGCAACCATTGGGCTCAAAAAGTTTTCTCACCGATTTTAGTCTTATGTTTTTATGTTACTATAACTACATCGAAGTGTTTGTTTAAAGAGAGTTATGAATATGGAAAGGGCAAGGTCGTTACGTAAGGGCTGTAATATTTTGCGCGCCGCCACTATGATCGCCTAACCCTTTAGGGAACTGGCGCGAAGATTTGTTGTTGTTTTTATAATAACGAATACTTTCTTACTACATATAGTACTAATATACTTATACCTTGTCGAAATCGACTAAAACACAAACATAGACAGTACAAATTAAAACAAATTATAGAAAAGATAAACAAAAGGTATAGATAAACTCCTTACCATGCTGTAAAGATTTATGAGCATAATTTAGCAGTGTAGCTACAGTCGCACGATGATAAGTATAATATATCAAATTGTATCTAACCAGTTCTTCATCTGTAACTGTTAACTGATAATAGAGATCAGGCGACTTAAGCGGAATTTTGCAGTGGAGCACCGTGTCACAATGAGACATCAGTTTACTCCAATATTCCAAGAGGAGGCACCGTAACACTTCTCCATACATAGAATATTGAATATTTGCCATATAAAAGAAACATGATTATTTTAGATGTTCCGATTGTTGACTTGAAGATGGGTTCTAATCTAAATCCTGATGAAATAAAAGAGGGAGACGACGTATATTTTGAGTGCACGGTAAAAGCAAACCCGAAAACTCATCGGCTGGTTTGGTTTCATGGAGTAAGTAGCTTTTATTGTTTTAATGATCCTACGCAAATACAGAATACTGTTTGTATTTGTACGAACATCACCGAAAATCCGTTTGTTTATTTAGCCCTTGATAAAATTTGGTATTATTTTAATAGATTATCATGTCGAAGTCAGCGTGCAAATTGACGCTTTATTCTATATTTAATTAAAACAATTCAAAATTATCATTATTAACATAATTTGTAATAAGCCAATCTTCAAAGCTTGTCAGTAAAAACTTCGCTGACACTTTAATAATATTTTCCTTGTAATAATCTTAATAGTTTTCTTTTAGACTGACTAGTGTTAAGCTCTCTTACGTTCATGATAACTTACTGTATACCCATGGGTCCATGCAGATGAATACATGAACGTGAATATAGTCAAACAGTTTTGTAGGTATAACCTTCCATCATCACGTCTATCTAGTGAATGCCAAAAAATTATCTATGTTAGTCGAATTTTTTTTTCTCGTCGTATCTGTAAAGCAACAGACATCAGGAAAAGCAACAAACTAATTGTACTTTTCCTTATTCCTATATTATGCCTATATTCTTAAAAAGTAAATTGTATCTCAGTCATATATTTATAAACTTTATACTGTTTTAGAATTTGGAGATATGTCACAATGAGGCGGCGGGCGTTATATTGAGTGCACAAAGTCTTGTTCTTCAAAGTGTGACAAGAGCTGCGGCTGGTGACTACACGTGTATGGCGGCCAACAGCGAGGGCAAAGGAACAAGCAATCCCGTATCACTTTTAATTAGATGTAAGTCTTAACTTATGATCTTCGTATTAGCTGATTTCATAGTGTCAGTATCAACTAAGTAGTCGATATTTAATTCTCTAACTACAGAATAAACGGTTCATATTTAGTGCTTTTGAGCGGAACCTGGGAAACCGACATTTTTATTTAATCGCTAATTAGGTTTTCAATAGACTCATCGGGAACCTACATAGGCTCAGTTAGATTTACCCAACTGCCCTAAAGTCTTTCACAGCATGCAAGTTTTCTCAGTAGTTTTAAAATCCTGTCATACTTATTTCTCTTTATTATATTTTCACTTTTTTAAGTTACAAATATCTTCACTTTTTTAAGTTATTTGTATATAAAATCTTACCAAAGCTGTTTGGTATTTATAATGTATAGTACAGATGTAGGTTAGAAAGTAATAATGATTTATTTCCTATGTATTTTTAGTATTATTTTACCAAATATTTAAATGGCCTTAGTCAGTAGTTTTATCATCAAATGATTCTTCTGTTTAATTTTCTTGATTGACGATTCTGAAAAACAATGCTGCACATAAACAAAGCACAACAAAATGCATAAAAATGTACTCGCATGACCCAATATCCTTGATCTACAACAGGACCAAATAATTTTTTATCACTATGTAGGTATAAGCTACTAATATGGAAGCATTATAAAATTATAGACTCATCATTTAAATATTTAATTTATGAAAACACATCATAAATTGAATATTTTTAAATTAATTAACATACATAAAATATATATGTGTAAAAATATATATGTGCATACATAAATTGAATCGCAGTCTTATAACATTTAATATTATAAATTGTAAAAAGAGACTTTTGAATTTATTCATAACTGAAATACGGAATTGCATTAAATGTAATTCATGCCGTTTTCATTTGAACATTTTTCCGTAAGCTTATTGTTCATATGGAAAGTGATTTTTTTATGAAATTAAGGTACTTCGGATGTAAGTACGATGCTCATCGATCGGAGCGCCTCATTTCGTGTTATTACAGAGAACAAATGTGAAAGATAAAAACAACAGTTTTATTGGTGCATGCCAATGATTGGATTTTATGAATTGTAATTGGATTCTTGTTTTTATTCTTTCCAGCTGTTGCTGGAACAATTTGATATTCTAATTGGATCCTTTTTTGTTTGATTCGATTGGTGTCCAAAGAGCATTAAGCGAATGTTTTAGCAATTTAAATATCGTCACTGGATTTTCAATTACCGGTTCTGCCTGCAAATGTCTTAAAAACAACAAATAAAATAGAAGCTACTTACAATTGCTGTATAATGGTTTTGAGTTTACGATAGTGTCATAAAGGCGACATCCAGATACGTGACCGACTTTGGTGCTTCCATTAGACCGTAAATTTATTGAGATACACTTCACTTGGTGCATTTTGTTACAACTATCAAATTTTTTGAATAAGTAACCAACATATAATGAATGATGCAATATTAATTTTTTGCACCTACCTCACATTACTTATGTATAGCATCTATAAGCTTTGCGCACATTTATAGAATACCGTTACCAATAATACTCGTATGTAGAACAGTACTTAATCATGTAATACCAGCATTGAATATTGAGTGTAGCAAACAATTTTATGCAAATTATATAAATGAGAATAAGAATAAACAGCCATTAGGTGAAATTACTTACAAAAAAATCACTAATAATTAATTTGTCTGTTCATTTTTCAAAAATACAAATGGTTTCAATTTTTCTTGGTTTCATATTGTAGGAAGGAAAGCTAATGTACGAAAAATTATAACATTTTATTCTCGTTGTAGCATATTTGGATATTATGACCTATTGCAGAGGAAGACGAAAGGAGGACAACGCATCTACTCGACAATAATGCGGTTGCCCATGATCCCCAGTCGTCAAAAGGCTCCGAGTATTCCCCCCCTCTACATTTAAAAAATATATCTGTAGGTCTGCAGATTTTTTTCTCTTTCTTCCTTATTTCTTCTTCAGAACATTTGTGATACAATATTCCTCGGATAACCAATTTATTGTACAACTCATATTTACATGTATCCGTTTAATCTCTGCAACCCTGTAATGCAACCAAGTAATGTTGCTCCTAAGGTAAAGCAAAATGTATCATAAAATGGTAATATTAGAAAGAAAATTGTTATATCAGGGTTCCGTGTATTTCACGATCTTTATAGAGACGAGACTAGTTAATAATAATTTGTGCATATAACATATTTTTTAATATAGTTTCCTCAAATTATTCAGGAGACAACTAAACATTTGCGTTTCTTAAAAAATAACTGCATAATAAATTGAAATATACAATCGCACTGTGCTTAGCGTGAAGCGAACGGGACTTTTTATAAAACTAACTTTAGAACTCCATTTAGAAATTATTTAAAAGCTAAGAGGAAAGTCACAGAAGATACACAAAGGACATTTCAACTTTCAAGCGACTGCCATAATTATTAGCTAAAACTTTAAAGATTTTCGAGAGTTTGATATTGATCCTACTTTGTTAGTTTTCTCTATTTTATTGAAGTCAGCTCTCACCCTTTCAGACCATTCTGTCTTGCAATATTGTTTTATAACGATCTTGTTATTGTCATTTGAGAGAATTCGTCTTGCTTTATACAGTTCCAACTGTTATTGGGAAGTTTTAATAGAATGTAAACTGATAACTTGACTTTTATCTCGATGAAGACTTTATATAATATTTTTTGTCTGCTTTTAAAACTTTTAAATGGGATGCTTTGTAGAAAATAATTTTTTGATGTTTTGTTTTCTGTAAATGTTTTCATAAAAAAATTATAATCATAAATAATTGTATTAAAATATGATAGCTGTTCAATTCACCATGGTTAAGCATTGACGTGGCATTGAGGCTCAGTTGCCTGAAGTGAACCCAGACACCTAGAATGACGCCAGTTATAACGAGAGGGCTGCTCTTTGTACCCCTGTTATAAGAGGAGGAAAAAATAGCAAGGTGTGGCGGCACTTTTGCGCAAGGCACAAGGGGCACGGGAAAGTCGCCCTATTGTACTATCCCAGAGTTAGTAAGGTTGTCCTGTAGTACCAGGCAACCCTTCCTCGAGGCGAGGCGTCGGGCCCTTAGGGGACTGACTAGCTGT
Source organism: Eumaeus atala (assembly GCA_017140195.1). Taxonomy (NCBI): domain Eukaryota; kingdom Metazoa; phylum Arthropoda; class Insecta; order Lepidoptera; family Lycaenidae; genus Eumaeus; species Eumaeus atala. Next base: position 354,744 of record JAFELO010003136.1, read on the forward strand.
TGAGGTGTTCTAATGATGTGTAGTTACCAAACCAGGGCGCCTTACCAAACGCGGTATTGATGGTACTTGCGGTAATTGTTGTCGTTATCCGGCGCTACGTTGTGATGCAA
>JAFELO010003136.1:354890-380898 GCA_017140195.1 Eumaeus atala
TTTTATTAACTTCGAAATACCTGATTCATTTTGAAATTCATCACTGCCATTATTATCGAACAACATGAGCTATTGAATAAAATTGTTTGTTTACACAAGATATGGTCATGAATTTCATTAGTAGTTTAACAAACATGGCTTCTTGTATAGATGCTCCGGTGTGCGTTGAACGAAAAGACAGTGAACTTTTCGGTGCACTCAAACATGAAACCGTACTACTTCACTGTTCTGTTGATGCCAATCCCGCTCTTGTCTCATTTCACTGGACTTTTAATAATTCAGGAGAACAAACAGAAATACCTCCGAGGTAAGTGTATAATTTATGGTATTGACAATTTTATTTTTCTTAATTTGATCAATTTCTGATTAATTTATTTTCCTTTATTTAATTGATGAATTTCATTAAACATTTGAACTCCTTAAAAGTACGGAACCGTTCCATGGTCTCTTGTTTAATATTTAGGAGCAGACGAACAATGGGTGTAGATGGTGGTATAGTATGGTATTGTATGATGCATTAGTGACCGTCATTCTAATAGGTTATGTCTATATTAAATGGAAGATATTTTATAGAAGTATCAACTGTTTTAATATTTTAAAATTTATTATATAAAAAATACAGATTCCTTGAGCTTTCTTGAAGTTTAAGACTAGTTTAAGTTTGAATAATATTAAAATTTCATTTAAGTTTAAATAATAATAATAAAATTAAAGACAGTTATTTGTTTAAAGTCATTGAATCTTATCGTCCTCTTAAATTTTGCATAATTAATTTAATTATTTTTAATATATGTGAATAGAAAAAAAAATAAGCAAAGCAAGGCAGTATAATTGATGATGATTGCTGTTACTTTACTTATATATTTACATTGACAAAATTACTATAAGTATAGGTTACCGTTCCTTTTTGTCTATTGGTTTCTACCAAGAAATCAATTTTAATGAATTATGCAGAGTAGACAATTTTTTTTTCATTATTAAAGGTAAACCTGTAATAACTCTAACATGAATACATCACCCGTTTTTGATAAGAAGTGAAAGTAAATTCCTTCAACTCGTTTTCCTAACAGATTATACAGTAGCTATGGTCACACATCAACTTTAAACTACACACCTACCACGGATATGGAGTATGGCACGTTAGCCTGCTACGGCGAGAATGCGGTGGGACAGCAGAAAGTGCCGTGCCTCTTCCAATTAGTTGCAGCTGGTAAGTTAGTCTGTAGATCACTTTAAATAAGTTTTTTTTATGATGTCTTAATTTGTACTTGTAACCATGGTTGCTGTAAAATATTTAAAACATCGATAATATAAAATACTTAAACAATCCGCAATGTAAAGTAGTAGTAAAGTTCGTGAAAACGTTCTTTTTTTATAGAATTTTAGCTGTATTCGCATATGGAGCCAATAGACTATCCATTTCAATAATTATTTCTACCTAAATAACAAAACAAAATTTGTTTGTACACTGCTAGTGTAGTAACACATGCAAAATACTAATTTGTTTCGAATAACATCGATCGATCAAAAGGAATGGTCGTTTATGTTAAAATAACAATACATTGAAAGGCTTACCTGGACTCTATTTGAAATTTCATGCTAGAAAATCTCCCAGATATTTCATATCTACAACGATTATTAGTGTAAAGGTTTATAGTAGATAATGAAGAGATTATTGTATAATTATCGGAAAACAGTATATCTTTATAATATAAAGGGACAAACGACAAGAGCCTTTTGATAACCCATACGACGCCCATAGACATCCAGATAATTGTTATGTGGATGTGTTTCTCTAGTCTATCTTCCCCTCCAAGGAGCCACGAGCTATTCGAAAACCACACGATATTCGACAACATAGCTGTTACTTTAGGGCAATTTCGTGTTAGTGATATGGATGTCCACACACATTACTAGCCAAAACAGACGAGCCGAAAACATTTGCCATATTAAAAATAGAAAAATATTTTGGACTTTTTTTATATGACAACATGACAATAATCAGATCGGAATATCGTAGAAGATATTTCAGAAATGAATAGTAAATAAGTTAGATAATAAGTACATAAGTTAGATAATAAGAAGATAACTATTATAGCATGAAACTTTTGCCATAGGTCGTCCATTTCACCTTCAGAACTGCACAGTCGCGAATCAAAGTTTGGATTCTCTTTATGTGGAATGTGTTGAGAACTTCGACGGAGGACTACCTCAGACATTCCTTATGGAATTGTTGGAGCTCCCATCTTTAACGGTAACTTTATTTAATAAACATTATCAATATCAATATAAAAGATTGAGTTGACGAACAATGGTGTGCAAATGTTATTTTAACTCAATAAAACAATTGTTCTTGAAAAAAATATCGCATATCTTCGTAACAAGCTAAAGTTTCTATCGAATTTTAATAAGTTCAATAGAAGCCTAAATTGACAGCATTCTTAATAAATCAATCCCAAAGATGAATATTTCTGTTCTTCCTATTAAACAATTGTACATGCCATTTTTTATATTTGTATAGATATTAAAATTTAATGTTAAAATACATCATAACTTAGGAGAGTGAACTTGATAAGAATAAAAAAAGAAATTTTGAACTCCATGCAGGTGCGATACAATGTTTCGACAAATAGAACACCACCTTATTTTGAAATTCGAGGGCTGCCACCTGGTGTTAGCTACAGAATCGACTTATATGCTGTGAACGCCAAGGGTCGTAGTGACGTATCTACTATAGAGACTGTAACATTGAGAGGTCAAGCTAAATATACTGGTAAGTCAATACATAATAATTAAACAAAACGTTACATACACTACGGCAGCTGGTAATAATTACACTAGACGCATGTGTAACTAATATCACTAATTACACTAGACGCATGTGTAACTAATAACAATTATAAATAAATAATATCACGACGAAAGGCAAAGGTATTAGATTTCCACAATTAATACTATCGTGCGTCTGGGTACACGCAACTTACTTTATTCGCTATCATGTAACTTATTGGCAAATTCCAATGTCATACCGTCATTCTTAATAAATCACAATGGGAAATATAAAGTAATATCGAGTAGATAATTTTAATCTCCGAATAATGCGCTTACGCTCAAATCAATTTTTCGAAACCCCTTTTCCCATTAGAATATTAATGATGTCACTCTCCAATTAACAACAAAACGAAGTCAACCCCAGCCATGAGTCCTTTATTTATGATCTTTAGCCAACATTAAAAATATTAATCTCTGTATCGCGGCACGCCACGTCGCAAAATATACGAACTTAATTTCGACAAGCATTTCGTTCGAAATAGTCGTATAAACTTCGTTGGACCCGACATAAATTTTGTTGGGCTTTAATGACAGTTATTTGGGATTCAGTTATGGAAAGTTAGGTTTGTTGCTAAGTATTTCGTATGAAGAAGGGACTGTACTAGGTCGATATAAATCAAGAATGCGTATGTTGTATTGAGCTGCTAAAACATTCTAAAAATATATTTTAGCAAATATGCTTGTTTTTAGTGTTTCACTATTACATACTATAACTATTTTAATCAATCATGATGTTTGTGTGTTTTAATTAATTACATGATTAATTTATTATTTAAACATTTCGTTAACATTTGTGAACCGCGCTGGATTTCATACTAGTTAGGATAGGAATATAGTGTTAATTATGATTCTCACTTTTCAATATACAAAATATAGGTGTATTATTTTTACCAAGATAATATTAATTCAATCATTTATTCAATTACTCAATATAACATTCAATATAACAAATACTGTAACTCATCACCTAATTTCTCTTTTATTAAAATAACAATGTGCTTAAGTTTAATTCATACGGTTCAAATTTATCAGTTTGCTACTAGTGTTCATGATTAGTAAATAGTTTTGTCTCATTCTATACCCAAACAATTTTAGCTAATAAATGCAAATATTTAATAGCACCCGTGCTCTACGTCGCTTGCATATTGTTCCCAGATTCTACCAATTACTGGCATAATGAAATGTAAACTGTTACGCTCAACTCGGTCAACTGAGTTGTTTTGAAAACCCAATAGCTTTCAACTCCATTTATTCAATTATTTAGACTTTGTGATTAGCTTTTCTGAGATTTTATTTGTAGCATGTGCTAGTAAATCTGCGACTTGCACAATTCTAATCACAGTAATGTTGAACATCTATCTTTATGTATTTCTTTTTTATCAGACTTATATATATACTTACTGTCTTAAACATACAACATTACTTGCGTTATTGCTATGTAGTAATTCGGCCTTAGCTGAAAATTTTGACATGAAACTATAATTATTATCTAATTGTTAATAGGAAAATAATCGAATTCCATGAATGCGCAGCATTTTGAGTTCTTGTGCAAGTATTCCCTGGAAATACTTTTACCGTAGATATAAATCGGCTGTTATCAATTAACTTCAGTCATCAAACTAATTTTAAACTATATTTTGTACTCAAATAATATATAATTTATAATAAATTCAAAATTTAACATTGTTGTCGCAATTGATAGATTGATAACTATCGGAAACGACAAAGAAAAACCTGTTTAAAACAATTTTATTTTTCAACGTAGTTTTCTTCTACCTCGATGCATTTAGTACAGCGCTTTCCCAATCTTCGGCCCCGAAACTGTTTCCTGAGATTCGGGAATAAGTGGAAGGCGCACGTTTGGCAACTGCAACCTTGCACAGATGCGTTGTCATATGTATGTCAGTAGAATGTAAAAACGCATGACTAAGTTTGCAAAACACCGCACATTGAAGCCACTTTAATAGCATTTTACGATCTTACGATCTTAGTTCATAGAACAAATATTTCTTCATATTAAATATTATTTATGTACTTGGTAGGTGCTGAAAAAGATATTATTAAAAGGATAAAAATTTATCTCGTACATAAATAATTTTTATATAAGGTTATTTTAGAATAACCTCTACATACAAATACTGTAAAAAACTTAAATTTCGTTTTTTATATTATTTGTATGTATAGGTCACCCGATCGTGATAATCATTTTATTAATAGAAAACTCGATGCATAGGTGACATAGGCTACATTTAGTTATGATCAAACAAATTTTACCCTCATTATTATTTGTAGCATAATATTACGTTTAAAAATATTATTATCGAAAGAATAGTTATCTAAACTGTATTTTACATGTAAAAACAGGGGAAAGCAATTCGTTAGCGATGTCTCCAGTTTTAGCGTGTGTCGCTGCAACTTCAGCACTCTTGGCCGCTGCAGTATGCGGTGTGCTGGCCGTGTTGTATAGAAGGCATGCAGCGAGACACAGGCACTTACCGAGCAAACACGCACCTTTAAGGTAAGCATATTGAAGGTTTTTTTTTTTGAAAAAAAAAAACATTAAATATTTAAGAACTTTAAAAAGGCACGAGATTAGTAGCGTTTCCTGCTATTTTTGTGAGAACCCGCAGAGCACAAGCATCAATTGAAGACTTGAGCATTTTAATTAAACGCTCTTAATTTTTTCCGATGATATAAATGTCATATAGTGTAGCTATAGATCCATGCATATTAGTTTGTTACATACTCTACCTGTGAAATTTAAAAGAGAGGATTAGTCTGTTATGCCGAATCTACAAGTTGAAGATTGTTACAATAAAGATAGACCAACTACATTGTTATCATGTTATAAAAATAGAGGAAGCATACAGGCAGTCAAGGGTTTTTGGCGACCATTGAAACCCTGGACCACTCGTACAACCAGAAGTTGTGAAGATACAATTCTCTTTTTTTTGCATTTGGACCACCGTCACAAACCCTCAAAACGCGACAGCAACCGCTTGCTGGTATCATGTGAGCGATGTACCTCTCTGGCATTGCCCACCAACTCGACTACAAAGCATTAATATCACTATTTCCAAACGTTATGCATGACTAAAACATCATTAAACATGAACTTTTTCTACAGTGAAGCTATGTACGCCGACCGCGGCGCCGCCTGCAGTACTCCTGTGAAGACGGAAGCACGAGCCGCACCAGAGCCGGACCCCACGGACGATGCAGACCCAGACATTATACCTAATCTATACGGTAAGACCTTATGACCATTATCTAACATGGATAACCTAGCTTTTTCAATTTACAAGCGTGCACGGAAAAGTATGACGCCATAGTAACGTTCCGAATAGGCGGAGCCTATGAATGAGAGAGCATGACGAGTCGTTACTTACGCTCCATCGGGTGAGGTACTCACAGATCGATTAGAGAACCATTATCACGTAAAATAGTTTGATTCGTAAACAGACTTACATACCAAAATCAGTTTTGTATTTGATTGAGATCGACTCCGGTTTGAATCATAGGTATACGTTCTTTTCCTATAAGGGAATCATGTCTCACGTGACCGAGAACTATTAATGAAACACACTCCGACTTTATTCGGTTTTTTTTTGTAACACGAATCCTCCATCCAACTCTACAGAAAAAAATATTCTATACCACTGTACAACCCCTATGTCGAGATAGTGAAATTGCTATATTGTAGGGATTTCCAGCGCAACGCCTTATCCTGTGTACTACGCTCTTTTGACCTCGCTCCCTATATTAGTGGTGCAAAGAGCAAACCCCTCCCCTCACCTCCCAGTTTGATTTGCACGAACACCTCAGGCTACCGAGACCTTTTTTTTTTTTTTTTTTTGTTGACGCGGGGAAACGCATTTACGCGCCTTCACTGGCCCTGGGTGGGGTCCAGTGGTGTGTGGGGCTCGCGGCACATTATATAGTGCCGAATACCCACAAAAACCACCGCGAGTGCCACCAGTGCCGTCTTTGATGAGGTGCCCCGGAACAACAAATCATCAGGGCACCTCGACGGCAAGTCAGCCCCCGAAGAGACCGACGCCACCTCCACAGATGGGGTTGTCCCGCACCACAGGACAACCCCACCGACTTTGGGACAGTGCAATGGGGTGAGGTTCCCATCCTCCCCCCTTGCCCCGTGCGCAAATGCGCCGCCACTTCTTGCTCTTTTGTCCCCTCTTCTTATAAGAGGGGTACAAAGAGCGGCACTTCCTCCTGCTCTTAAGTCCCCTCTTCTTATAGGAGTGGTACTAAGAGCCGCCACCTCCACGGTTCAATTGGCTTCGCCCAAGGTGTCTCGGATAACCCCAGGCTACTGAGCCCCACCGCCACGACAAGGCTTGAACCATGGTGGGGAGGCTACTGAGACCTGGATAAAGGCGAACAGTGTCAAGTTATAAAACACTCGTCTAGAAATAGATATAAAACAGATGGTTTTTTATGATAGTACTAATTGATCACAATTAAAATTATAAAATAGTTGTGTTATATTTATAGCAATATCTGAAAATACAGAAAATTTAAAGAGGATCACATTTTTAGATAGTCAATAGTATATATTCAGGCAATCAGTGATTACAAAATTTTTCAAACAACATTTCAAGTAGGAGAATTCAAGTTCAAGTAGGAGAATGTAACAATAATAATAATATCTGTGGAGTCCTGTGGTAAGTACCGCGAGGGCTTGTGTTACAGGCACTACACAGCGGAAATATATTTAATATTGTTATAAATTTGATATATTTACGGTATCTATTATGTAAATACATTTAATACACAGATCCATGACCTAGGCGGGGTTCGAACCCGCGACATCTGGCGTAACACGCGGACTAACCGCCACGTTGCCAACTGAGGCCAGCCGGTCGTCCGTCCGATTTCAAACAAAAACTCTACGATGATAGAAAAACATTAGCAGCAAAAATATCAACTTGTTACATAAATTTGGCATTCCGCCGTTGGTTCATTTTGTACAATAAAATTAACACATCAGTTTGTTATTTTTTATTTTTTTCTTTAAAACTTGTTTACTTTCATTTACGGCTTTTCTCTCTTCAACAGTATTGTTTGGTATGCTTTGTTGTATCCGTTCCAATTGTTATTCAAGTGTTTTCATTTTAATGGTACTTTTGTTCTGCTTTTGATGGAAAATATAATTGAAAGTCACTTTTGGCTTAAATTCTTGTATTAATAAAAATCATTGTCACTTTCATTTATTGTTATGGAATGGTACGTATTTAGCAATGCCACTTGATATTCTCATTTTGAGAAGGTAGCGAAATGAACAGGTATAATTAACGAATATTGAAATATTATATTGAGCGTTATTGCACTTTTATTTTTATTTACATTGTTTTTGCTAATTAGTAGTGCCATGATGCATGAAGATACTTCTAGCTTGCATGATGCCGCGCAAAGACGACAGCTTTCCTGACGCATTTTAAATATTTTGTGAGTTATCAGTAATCCCTGCAAATGGACAGTTTGCACAACAAAAAGTGTGCGAAAGTTCCTTTGCCCTCTTGTACTTAAAAAAATGTAGTGACTCCAATTACTAGTCTTTCCTATAAAGAAATGAACACAATTTCTCCATTTTACTACAGAAAAAGGACTTTTTTATAGACTAGGGGGCAAAAGAGCCCATGCCCATGGACATCCACATATTTACTATGCATATGCGTTGCCCTTATTTCCCTCCCACCAATGGGCCACCAGCTACTCGCAAACCGCACGAAACGCAACTTCGGCATAGTTTAGTAATTTAGGTCGTCAGATAATACGTACAGTCCCTCATCCAAGAAGAATATTTTATTATTATTGTTGTGTCTTCATATAATATTTTGAGGCATGATACTGCTATTCATATTTTCTGAGTGGCCAGTGGCCCATTGGGGGTGCGGGTGAAGGAAGGCAACGCATCTGCATATTTGGATGTCAATGGGTGCCAATAGTCACTAAATTGATCCGATTGTTCCGATCAACGGTCGACCATCCCAGATAGAGATTCACCGCTAACAATTGTTTGTTCAAATGTTCATGATCGAAATAAATATTTACAAAATATCTTATTTATTTTATATTAGAGAGAAGACCTGTTTCTAATGGGTACATGAGTCTTCAGAGACCGCCTTCTAATACTAAGATGAGGGAAGGCGAAGACGCACTTTCCGAGCCAGATGGGGGAGGGTACTACGCGGAATTTAGGAAGAAGGATTACAGGATACCCCTTACAAGTGTAAGTACTTTGCTGCATATATTATTTTCATTTCATTGTCTAACTAGCGATTCGCTCCGGCTCTGCCCGGGAATTATACACTAAAACATTCCTGGAATCTTTATCCTTGCTTAGAAACAGCATGAAAAAACATTGAATAAATTTTGAGGAAATTGGTCACATGCAGATCTGTCGAGGTCGAGAGTTTCTGATTTTCTAAATCCTTTGCGGGTTAAACATAGTGATGAAAAAATTTCTTTGTGTAGATTCGCATGAGGTGCCAGGCTACATTGTATTCGAATAGGGCTGATACGATTGGGAAGGTACCTTGCGCCTACAGGATACCGCCGTGAAATGAGAGCCTCGCTGTTGCGTATCGAGCGGTTTGTGAGTCCGGAGGCCTATTGGAGGGGAGGAGGAAAAGAGCAACGCATATTTTACATGACAAAATTGCAGATCACCAGTAGTCAGCGAAAGGCCCCGATTTCCGTTTTTCTCACTGTGTTTTATAATATATTCCTATTAAGCTACCAAGATTCAGGGTCAAGGCCGTTCTTAGTCATAAAGAGCTCCAAACTCCTGGCTGTTCCGTTATACTATAAAAAATATTTTAATTAACTCTGTGAATAAATACTTTTTTCCATTTTAAATAAAACCTAACTATTATTCGCAGTTTCCGCTACGTTGCAAAATGTAATTACGCATTTGTGTACAAAGATTTTCTACTATTCCATCTGGAATAAAATGATCTTTGTAAGATACAATGGGTGTACAGATACAATATATTTCTGCCTCATATTCAGAATGAGAGTAGGGCAACATTCTATTCTCGCGCATTCAGGCTGTAATACGTAAATACAGAGCGTGTTGAGTTTTATGTGATTCATAAATTTTGTGCTAGGTGAAACCCTACAGGAGTCTTTGTACCCGAGTGAAGGGGGGCATGGGCCCCCCAGTCGTGATCCTCTCCATGAGCCAAGCGTTCACGTCAACGCCGAGGGCATTTTGAATACCGTGCGCGAGCTGCCCTAGACGCCAGGTTCGGGAGAGGACGGGCCTCTCTGTCTCTCTGGCCCATGATACTAATAGTTAACTTAGCTGTTACAAACACTGTCGTATCGAGATGCATCCTATCTGTGGGAGTGAGAGGGGCCGTCCCTCTTCCGAACTCATAACAATCCGATGAAGCTGTATTGGGTTTCTCTTCGCTTCCACAACATAAGCTCTGGTTCGGAAACAATGGTATATGTCTTGATAGACAATGAAAACTAGAGGTTTATTTTATTACTAGTGTTGCCCTGCGGTTTCAACCACGTAAAATTTGGAAGAAATCAGCTTGTTGTAACGAAGCTACATACAAACGATCAACCTTTAAGTCTCTTAAATACCGCCAGTATTTCGTAACATCCCTTCTTAATGACCACTAACATTGTAAAAATCATAATTTGAAACTCCATAACACATGCAGTTTCTGAGATGACGAGTTAGTAAGTGATCTTTGATCTTTCACTCTAGAATGGCTTAGCACTTTAGAACCAGAGAAATATTATTTACCCTTTCTTAATCAAAAAATGAAGGAGAAATTGTAGTACTCTTTGATTACTACGTATACTAAGATATTGTAATATTTATATACCATACTAACTGTGGTCACGGATCCTTGTAAAATTAGGATAGCCCGAGAAAAACATTAATTTTTTTTGGGATCATAAATATTTTTATGTTACTTACTATTATATAATTTAATCGAAATGCTTTCAGTAATTGTTTCGTAATAGATTAACAGACATGCAAACATTCGCATTTAATTTCGCAGATATTCACAAAGTTCACATGTGACACGGGTTAGCTAATAATATTACAGATTTTAAGCACAAATTTTAAGTATGCACTATATTCACCTTGATGATTAATGACTTTAATCTTATTTTCGAGCTATTTTTACCGGAGCTCAAAAGTTAAAGTGAAACATTTCAAGTTAATTATGCCAAACTTTTATGAAGGGTTGCATTGCTGGTAGAATTTAAAAATGTATTTTTTAATCATACTGGCCCTCCAAACTTGGGGAGTTCTTTTTGTCTTATAATAATAGCAATGAAAAATATTTGGGTTTAATTTTCTTTTTGAAAGTAAAAGATTTTTCTCAAGATACATAAATTTCTTGTCAATACCTGGAAGTGGTTTTCTTGAATTGTTAGAATTATTTATTTTAAATATCTAAAACATTTTTAAAAGTTCTAAAATATATTAAAAATTATAGTAATTAATTTAAAACTTATTATTAATCAATATATAATAATAGGCCTTTTTTATTTGTTGACGCGGGGAAACGCATTTACGCGCCTTCACTGGCCTTGGGTGGGGTCCAGTAATGTGTGGGACTCTCGGCACATGATAGTGCTGAATACTCCCAAAAACCACCGCGAGTACCATCAGTGCCGCCCTTGGTGAGGTGTCACGGAACAAAAAATCATCAGGGTAGCTCGACGGCTAGTCGGACCTCTAAGGGCCCGGCTCCACCTCCACAGATGAGGTTTCACCGCACTACAGGAAAACTCCACCTACTTTGGGACAGAGACATGGGGCTAGGTTCCCATTCTCGCCCCTTGTCCTATGCTCAGAAGCGCCTCGTTCTATTGCCCTATGGTCCCCTCTTATTATAAGAGGGGTACCGAGAACGCTTCGTCCACCTGAGCCTTAGCCCCGCTTCTTATAGGAGGGGTGCAAAGATCCCCTTTTGATTCAATTGGCTTTGCCTGGGTCCACCCCAGGCTACTAAGCCCCACCGCCACGATAAGGCCTCAACTATGTTGGGGATATAATAATAGGCCTAACTCATTGCACGCCAAGACGTACGATCTCCTGCTACTCGCATCCATCCCGGACCGGCTACTGTACGAAGATCGTCTTGAGAGAGGACTATGTCCAGCAGTAGACCGATAAAGGCTGATAATGATGACGATTAATAATTTCTCGTGTATCTAATTATACAGTGTACAGTGTGCAGTGTATAGGTTGAACATAATTATGCTAGTGAGAAATAATCTAGAAACTTCTTTACAGTCATACCACAGTCTTGGACGAGTAAATAAAGGTGTGACTGCGTGCAGCGCAGGGGCCGGAGTAACGTCATCGCTTACGGCACATCGCTTGCGTCCTGAGGTGGTCACCACCTCACACCGTGTACAAGAGAGCTGTATATAAACATCCTCGTGGTTTGCACTGTATTTATAAACTTTTACTACCCCCTTACCCTAATTTTCTTTTTTTATGTTTTCATTATTTTTAAATTCTATTTATTTGACATTTTACCAACGGATGTGTTAGTATTTTATAAATTCAACTATGCATTTTCTTGAAGGGGATCATCCATCCAGGATTTTATTCAGTTATAAAGTGATGAAACACAAAAATCATCTGTTCATTTTCAAATAGGAAACTCTTAGAGTACCTAACGTATATACATTCTTTACTATTCTTGTTTGTATCCTTGAATATATTATCAAAATTTGGAATGTACCGAAATAATTTTTGAATGTTTCATTGCTTGTAGCATGAATGTTGCGAAAAGATTCATTCGTTTATTTTCATTTTATAAAAGCAGTCACAAATTAATAATGTATAATACACATATCAATTAATACTTTAAATATGTAGTCATCCTTTTTTGTAGATAAATCTGTGCAAATCAAATAAGATTGTAAATAATCTTAACTGTGTAATTGTGATCCTTGTACAATTTAGATCTATTGTATAGTAACTTTTTCACAACCTTACCTAACGTTTATTTTTTAAGTAACTAGCGATTAGTGTGATTCAAAGGCTAACAGTATTTATATTAGCCTAGACGTAATTTAAGAGAGAGGCTTTTCTTATAAATTGAGGCAGTATTATTATATAAAAAAATATTTTTATGAACTAGTCCTAGTCAGCAACTTTGAACTTTACATCTTCCATCCATGAACAAGAAAAAAATAGGTAATTTTATAAATTATTACCAATTCACAGTTGCTTTTTAAGACTTCTATCTTTTTACCTACAATAATTTAAAAGTAAGACCCTTAGGATGTTTTATCGATGTAGTTAACACGTAAATCTGCATGTGACTGATTAGGTATTTTTACGTAAATGAATATTTTGTGGCGGATTTTTTGAATTAATTAATAGTCAATGCCCAAGTACCCATATAAAATAACAAGTAGGCACATCGTTAAAAAAATGAATAGAAAACCTATAACGCAAAAAAGACCGATTTAAAAACCCGTGAATTAATTTTTAGATATTTGCTACCATAATAAATCACTAATATTGTGTACAATATATATTTTAATATTAGTACAAATAGAATAGTAAACATTAGAAAATGAAGGAATAAAATTACAATCAAAAATATGTATAAAATTTTTGAACGCCACAGTTGAGGATACCATCAAATGTATATGGATCACACAATGCTGTGAAATCTTGACTGGGGAATAATTATCATCTCTCTTTCAAATATGGCATGTAGCGAACAAACATTTGTAAAGGTCTGTATGATTGATGCTGTGAGTTTTAAGACACGTAATTGCTTATAGTGGGCTTATCGTTTTAATATAAATCAGGTTAGGCCATGAGTATGACGCATATATTATTATACCATGTACTGTTCCTTCTTCAAATGTTGTAAAATATGTTTACAAATCAGATGACTTGTTTAACTTAGAAAATCACATAAGAGCAATACACGCATTGAGCTAGCATTTAATTTAAATCGACAATAAAATATTGCAATAAAACTACTTTTACGGATTTTATCGCGGTTCATTTAATTACTTAACTAGCCCGACGTTTCAGAAGCTTTACAGCAACCATGGCCAAGGGTCCACCAAAGACCATGGTTGTTGTAAAGCTACTGAAACGTCGGGCTAGTTAAATAATTAAATAAACCGCGATAAAATCCGTAAAAGTAGTTTTATTGCATTCGCGTAAACTTAAGACATCAAATAAATCCCTTGTCTACTCTTTTTAGAACGATATTGTTTCGCGAATTTTCCGTTTCAAATAACATACAGTATTATTGGTAAAAATACTTACATATATATATATATATATATATATATTGACCAAAATTATGTACATTTAAGTTTTCTAATGTTGCAGTTATTTCAATAACAACTTAGACATTTATTACTTAAGCATTGATACTTGGCACTGAAATTACATTACTTTAACAATGATGTCACCTATCATATCCATGAAAAGACCAAATTAAGTCACACAAAGCATTTTACTGGCTTGAACTCACGATAACCATTTCACAGACGTCACGACTTCACTTTTGTAACTTTTATGGTTCGCTATTTGTGACTTTGATGTCTGTTTGCGGTGGCTACTTGACACCAAGTCGTTAACATGGCCTATCTCAACTATCAAATCCTCGTAATCAAATATATATCATTATACCCTATTTTACACGTTCGGTGACACTTTTCATGTAAGTCGTACGATATCTAGTATATATATTCTATTCATTACCACATTCACATAGTAAACTTCGTAAGCTGTTAACAACTTAATAATTTGAAATTCTAAGAACTTATATTAGATATTCAAACAGTTTAATATTGAATGGAAATTTAAGTGGAATCGTAAATAAAATGTTTAAGCGCTAAAAAGGTCACACGTTTCGTCTAAAAGAGCTATTTCCACCAACTCATAGCATACAAAACCTGGATGTGACTTGGCGGACAATGTCTCAATTAGATCTCGACTCTCAGATCTATTATTTATATGGTATATAATATATGGTATCTAAATTTAGTAATGCTACATTGACTTGTGTTAATAATTGGTTCCTATCCTCGCGGAAGTATTCTTAATCAATATGATTGTGGCATATCAAAATTTTTGCAAGCGTTTTCGATATGAGTTCTTCACACAGGGGACAACTTAATTTCAGATTACTTAAAAAGTTTTGGCTTTATAAGACAATAATGTTATCCTAGCTACCGTCAAGAAGCTTAAAAATATAAAAGTTATTTGGCCTAACTTGGAATAAAGCACTGGTGATGAAAGTTAAAAAATACATGTTTCTTGTATTTTATTGAAAATATTAACGTGATTTCGTACCCAAATCTACGTCTACAAGCACTTCATAAATATAATGACATTACTACCTAACAGATAAGGACGAGTTTGTGAGAGTCGTTTAAGATCAAGTAATCTGTCCCGAAAGTGATTCAAATCGTAATTCTATATTCGGTCAATCCCATTTCTAATTAGAACTCGATCTGAAATCTTACCTCCGGTCCAAATTTGATTTTAAACGATAGACTTAAGATAAAACATATTTCTTTTTAAAACGACGGGGTTAATTCATCATTATCACTTGTTTAAGTTTTCTGCTGTGGTTCTATAATTTTGTTCTTCTTTAAGTCGTAGTACAAGAGCTGAACAACATTCTTGTGTTTTAGGAAAAAAGGAATAAGTGAAAAATAATACAAATTGTGTTAATCTCAAAATATAATTTCTAATGACATATAGACCTTAATTTTACATGTAGATTTGCGTCCGAATGTATAAGTATATTATACTTTTTCTGACTGAGATTTTATTATTTAATTATTAGGTTAAGTGTCATTTTTTTGCCTCTTAAAAATTGTTTGAACGCATGTAAATACATGTAAATATGTAAATAAACCACCCGATTTCGGATTAAAATTTCTAGTCTAATTTAGTTCTAACGGTGCTGAACATTGTATAAAACTATAAAACTAGCAGTAAGCGATGACATGAGCTTTGGCTGGCTGTAACATAATAACACGACTCTATAAATATTTATGAATGCATAGGAAGTTTACGGGGCTTAACATTTATACGCCTAGGTGTTGTTAAAATTTAATTAATATAAGTAAAGTTATAACATCTTACGGTAATTATGTGTAATAAATTATTTGCCTAGATAACAGCGAAACTATTTTCGTCTGTAAATTTTTAAAGGAAGCCATGAACTGTTATTGGCGTTGTCGCATTGTGATGGTGTTATGGTGGTTATGTTCTTAAACATGAGCAGAAGCTAAGCTAGTCTGCGACCCAGCCTGAGTTCATGTCATCTTAGATTAAATAAATCGGTTTCCCACGTACAGAGCTGGGAAAACTTGTTGAGTGAAATATATTGTTTCTTGTAAATGTTTCCAAATAAAATGTCAAGAATTTATGGTTCTTGTAGTTTTATTGCTTTATCCTTTAGTTTGTAAAGGAGATACGGATAGCGGAAATACAAAATCGTACCCAGCTGCGTCTGAAGCTCACCATAGCCTAAATAAATAACAATGTAATTTGTAGAAAAGTATTTTTTCCTGTACTTGTATTTTATAAAACGTTCTGAAATAAATAAATAGCTTATAATTTAGAATTTTATTGTATTTATGGGTAAATCTTATTTCGAATTCATGCTTAACAAAAACAATTACTTAGATTTTCTCTATATCCATAAAACTTTATTATTCGTGAAAATTTTTGAGAAAGAAAATTTAATAAAGTGTAAACTATACTTAAAAATATAAATCGGCTTCCTAATTTCTAGAAATTTGCCTCTTGGACTATTTACATCAATTTAGCCGTACGTAATTACGAAATTTACGAAATAATTTACTTTCGTATTAAAAAATACTTATGTATGAGTACTTCTAAAAAATAATCGGAAACATCTTTATTTGTAATTTACATTAAATATCATTAAATTTTTTATTTTATCTAGGTCATCCGCCTTTATATAATGTTATTTATTAAACATTAAAAACGCTTACAAGCTCACAGGAACTGATCAGTTGCTAACAGCTTATCCCCATCAAAGTTCAAGCCTTGTTGTGGGCTCAGTAGCCCTGTTTTCTTTGATAACGCGGAGAAACGAATTTACGCGCCTTCACCGGTCCTGGGTGGGGTCCAGTGGTGTGTGGGCCTTGCGGCACATGATAGTGCCGAATACCCACAAAAACCACCGCGAGTGCCATCAGTACCGCCCTTGGTAAGGTGCCCCGGAACAGCAATCATCAGGGCACATCGTTGGCTAGTTAGCCCCCTAAGGGGCCAACTCCACCTCCACAGATGGGGTTGCCCAGCCAAGCCCCACTGCCACGAGAAGGCTTGAGCCATGGTGGGGCGGGCTCAGTAGTCTAGGGTAAACCCAGACACCTGGACCAAGCCAAGTAAATGTGGAGGATGCTTTTTGTAACTCTCTTATAATAAGGTGTATTAAAGAGCAGGGGAGCAGCACTTTTCTGCAATAAAGGGATGGGGATGGAAACCTCATCCCATTGTACTGTCTCGAAGTTGGTGGGGTTGTCCCTTGATGTGAAGCAATCATAATTTGGCGTCTGCCTCTTACAGTAGTGACTAGGTGTCGAGGTGCCCTGATGATTTATAGCATCGGGGCACCTCAACAGAGGCGGCACTGATGGCACTCGTATCTAAATTTTACCTATATTTTTACTGTTGGGATACCACAAAATGTACAGGAATATTCACAGCATAGTAGTTATTCTTCGTTGACAAGGGCGCTAGTATTCACAAATAGCGACTGCCATCTGACCTCTGCAACCCAGAGACTACAAGAATCGTGGTCCGTAGTGCTAACCACTAGAATACCATAGTTCTATTTTGTACAAAAGTAGAGCCTCGGTAGTCTAGTGATTTTTCGTAGTGGATATAACATGGTTATTACGAGTATATAGCTTATATAGATATTTATATATATAACATGTGTTATGTGTACCTGAAAAAGTCATCAATGAGTGCGTCCTCCCGGTAATAATATACAGAGCTCAGACATGGACACTGTCAGTGTCACTGGTATACCACTTTTAGAGCGTTCTGCGAGCTATGGAGGTGGCTAGGCTCGGATTTCGTTAACGGCGCACACTTTAAATTAAGTGATCTGTATTAAGGTCAATGTTATTGACGTAGCTCAAAAAATTAACAGACTGAAGCGACCGGTCATACCCACTGGGGTATACAAGCTTTAGCGTGGAGACCATGACTGGGCAAGTAAAGTGTAGGACGCTCTCCGGAGTCCCCCCGCCGACGACGAATGGGGGTACGAAAGAGGCGCTATCTGCAGCGCCTTCAGTAGTGCCCCTGTGTTCCGTTTCGGGCCGGGATGGGAACCCGGTCCACTTCCAAAGACACGGTGTCGTGGGGACTGTCTTAGAGTAGCCGGACAGTCTCCGAGGAGGTGAAGTCTGGCCTTTTCGAGAAGGCCAGCCTGTCACTGGAGGGGTCCTGTTGCCTGCAGATCCCTCCACTTATAGCGGGTGATGGCTCCTGTAGGGGCTCAGTTGGTATTGCTACCCAATGGCCAAGACCAACATAGGCCAGACCTATGTTAGACTTGGGTCTACCCAGGCTCCCAGGTATTATGCGTAAATGCATTCCCCTTCGTCACCAAAAAAAAAAAGGACGCTCTCCGGTTAGGTGGGGTGTCGACATGCGACAGGCTAATTAACTTTGAAATTGTGTGACCGATTTTATTGAAATTTACTAGACATTTAACTTTGTTGAAATATAAATGCATGCTATATTTTAGTTTGTTGAATAAATATAAAATTATAAATTAGTCGAGTTGGAGATATATAAAGTATTATTAAGATAGTTAATGGGCTGCCACTGTGCTAATAATGTAATAAACCATTTATATCACAGTGAGACGAATATAATTACCCACCAAAATATCTCATTCTGTAAAATATTATTAAATTAAATTTACTTTAGTCTATTCTTTCTGTGCCACGCTTTAATTTGTAATATCAATAATACACGTTTGCTTTAAATGGACCTTCATTCATAAATACCAATTGAAGTCTATAATATGATTAGGCCAGTTTCAGGTGACACTTGTAATCATACGAAATCAGGACGCAAAAATGTTCCCGGCGAACATCCATTTTCCAGTAAACACGAAATAAACAGGCCGTAAAAAAATTGGACGGAAACTTTAAAATTAGAACATAACTTTTTTACTTCTCAATAATTATATTTAAGATTAAATTATATCCAGCCAGCGTTTCATATATAAAACCCTTTTTCTCGTACCTTTCACAGTAGCCTATAGCAGGCTATATAGGAATAAATAACTGTATGTTTTGCTAACTTATGCACTTATTTCTGGTATCAACAAGAATTTATCGTTCATTACAATGAACCAACATAAACCTGTTAACGTCCGCAGTTGAAAATGAATATCATTACTGACAGTATTCCAGTATTCCATTTCAGTAGTGGCTTACTGTACTTAAATTCATTTGGGCGGAGAATTCGAAACTTACGTTACAAACTGAAAACTAGTTTGCTCATTTTCGTAGCACTCATTATATCTGGACTGGCAATGCCGCAGAGATCACCTTCAGTTAGTTAAAGGATATTCGAGTGTTAATATAATAATATTAACACATTGGTAGGGAGGGCAAAAAATATCACACCACTTTATCCGCCTATCACCTTGTTTTTGTTGACGGGGGGAAACCCATTTACACGCCTTCACAAGCCCTGGGTGGGGTCTTGTGGTGTGTGGGACTAGTGGCTCATTATGGTGCCGTGTTCCCACAAAAAAACACCGCGAGTGCCATCAGGGCCGCCTTTGATGAGGTGTTTCCTAAGAGACTGACGGCTCCACCACAGCCGGGTTGCCCCACACCACAGGACAACCCCACTAACAATTGGGACAATGTAATGGATCTCTTGAATGAGGTTCCTATTTTGCTCCGTGCGCATAAGCACCTTCCCCTATTGGTCCTTTGTCCCCTCTTTTTATAAGAGGGGTACAAAGAGCACGTCCTCCTCCTGCTCTTTCACACCCTATTCTTGCAAGAGGATTGCAAAGATCACTAACCCCCCTCAGTTCAATTGACTTCGCCTGTGTTCATCCCAGGCTACTCAGCCCCACCGTCATGACAAGGCTCGGACCACGGTGTGACTTTAGCCTATCCCTGTGCTGAGTGTAATATGTTTTATCTCGAATTATTTACTTCTTTAAGAGGTCAATTTTATTTTTATTTAATTTTTTTTGTTAAGAGATAGTGCATTACCTTTACCCAGTGTAGTGGGTAGCATTCTGGAAGCTTCGTCACATTCTCACGTCGCCTATACCGCAGAGCCAACCAATACGTTCTCCCCGTGATGACTTACGAGGCCGAAACATGGCCTCTTAATTTAGGACTGGTCCGCAAGATTGCGGTAGCTCAATGGACTTGAACGTGGACAAAACCCCAGCATAAGTTGGGTGTTTCGCTGTCCGACATTATATTCGTAACGAAGTCATAATGCAGTTAACTAAAGTATCCGATATCACGCGTCGAATAAACTCGCTGTAGTGCCAATGGGCTGGACCGAGTGTGTGCTCAGAAGAACAGAGTGCAGATGACCGGTCGTCTTGGCGTTCATTGAAAGAGTCCCATGTCCAGCAGAAGACCGATGAGGGCTGATAGTGATGACGATGATGAGTACACTACAAGGCAGTTTAGGCAAGCTCTACCTATCTCTCGCTCATATGTTACCGCCGCAAAGTAACGGCAATGCTGCCGTGTTTCCCACATTGAGTAATTTAGCGGAGGTCCGTTAGAGGAGGCAGAAAAGTAGGGAAACAGTATTACAAAAAAACTAGGATTGAGATCATAGACATTACATTTTTAATTGCCATAACTACAAACCTACACTCTTACATTACAAAATCAGCAGACAGCTATTTCATTTGCCTCACCATGGCTTATACAAAACTGAGGCCGTATGTATATACGCCGAAACCTGGATATTTTCCACTCGCAACCGACTTGATCATGTTTATTTTGCCCCGTACGATCTCCATTTCTAAACGTTATTAGTTTATTATTGATTACTTGACAAATATATAGTAAATTAAATTAGTCTTTTTTATAACATGAGGGGGCAAACGGCCAATCGGTGCCTATTCATGGCAACGGACGACCATGGACATTCGCATGGTTGTTTGGTTGTTACGCGGATGCGTTGCCCTCCTATCAACCCCCCCCCACATAGGCCACCGACTACTCACAAACCGCAACAGCAACGCTGTCACTTTACGCCGGTATCAAGTAAGCGACAGGTATTTCTCCTGTCGTGTCGGCCCAATTATGTTGCATAAGAGGATGTAGTGTCATGCACCAAACATGTCACTACCTCCTCCTATGCAGCATGGCGCTAGTTTTTCCTGTAATTGTCGTTACATTTCATAAAATAAAGTCTCCAAAAACAATCTTTGTTATGTTTGAGCGGTACAAAACGGATTTTCGAGCGAACGAGCCATGAAGCTATTTAGTAACCACCCTCATTAAAACTGCTTATGTACGTTTGTTACCCTCGTTCACCCTCTCGTACCAAATATAGTTTCTCATGCCAACTACTTAACAAAGTACTATCAATTTGCTTTCATTCCTAACTCGTATAAGAGTCTTTAATAACATTATACATTCTTATGTTTATTGTGAAATAGGAATACCAGATATAGTATGCTACACTGATCGAACGAGCGACCGAATTGGAGTCTTCGTGAAATGCTGAAAATAAACCGATAAATTCAGCTTGGCTTCCCCTTATTAAGTGCAGGATGTATCCATCCGCGATATACAAGATCCGGTATGATAAAATGCTAATGTGCGGTAACGTATCGTACAATAGACAGAAATTTGCCAGATCAGTGAATAGAAATTGGAGGGAAAGGAATAATTGCGAAGTTGATACGATTTCAATTGATTTTATTCATGACGGAAATATACATTTAATGAAGAGGTAATGCCTTGTGTACAGGTGTCAGCTATGCTGTCGCGATTTGTGAGTCCCATGTCAATGTGACACCGGAATGAGGGAGGTGGGACCGAAAGGAGAATATGTTCATTACAATCGACAGATTCTTGTCAATGATTACTTCCCCCTTTTGGAAAAAAAAACAGGCCAAGGGCGTGTCAGACGAATGAAGGGAAGTCGCAGCAAACCGCAAACATCCGCACCTGTTCGGTATATCCATATGGCCTCCCTACAAGCACGCCATCTCGTGCAGATATCGGCGGTATTACCGCACTACTATAATAGTAGCGTTCGTGAATACCGGCGAGATCGCCATTCATCTCCTTCCCAGACGTGCGCGTTTGGATCTAGTAAGATGTGATATTTAACACTTTCCTTCTCTCTCTCTTTCTTTTGGTCCAACCACGCAGCCGTGAAGCCACCTAAACCTTGCGTGAGAGCATACCAACCTATGTCACAGGTCGACATCTGCTGGGCCTTCGCCGAGTGAGCCGGTTACCTCACCCAGTAGGTGCAGACCACCCAGGCTCAGCAGAGCGTTGCCTACTGAGTGTAGTGGTATTCTTCTACTGGTAATTGCATACTCCAAGGTCCGTTTCGTCTTAACAGTTAGTAGGGAGCACATAGGTTGGACCTAGGTTACCCAGGCCCGTTGAGAGGCCTGAGTGAATTCATACCGGAAAACCACAGACATCACATTATTTTAGCTATGTTAGTTGTTAGTTTTTTTTTGAATTGTATTATACCAATTTTTTTTTCATTTTTACCTCGGTAGTTTTAGTTAAAGTTAGAGGAGGAACACAATTTTTACCACTTTTGTAGCGATTATGTCACAAAGTTAATATTAATATGATAAAAAAATTCTTAGAAATGTTCATACCATTTACATTAACTTACAATCCAATAATGAACTGCTTTCTTAAAGAAATACATCCCTCATTATGTATGGAGTGCTGCAACCCTTAATAACTTTATTTTCTAAATTATATACCCCTTCATTGTGTTGAGTCGGTTGTTTCAAATTTTATATGCAATACCCGTAATCTCCGATTAAAACGTCTGTGACGTAGCAATCGTGCATGACAAAACAATAACTGGTTTTTTCTATAAGGATTTCTAAAAATTGAATATTACTCAGCAGACTGACTGGGGTTTTGAAGCTCGTCGGTAGAGTTTTCCAGTGTAACAGCATCGCGGTTTTCAAACTGACAGCTCTGGCTCATGGCTAGTTTGTTCAAACGTTTACGTTTTGTAGGAATGAGGGAAAAATGCGACTATAAATATTAAACGACTGTTGCAGTCTTGGAATACACGTCCGATTTTGCATTGGTTTGTCTGATCAGACTGTCCATGTCTTGTCTGGCTGTCGGAATTGGAAAGCTTTAGTGTCAACAAATTTCTTGATCGGTTAGTAAAATAAAAAAGAAATGTTCATTTCGGTCCAGGTCCGTATAATTCATTGGTAACATCAACATACTTAAAATTGCATTGTTTGTCATCATTACCATTTAGTATACGACCAATGATTATAGGATCGATAGTCGAAAACAAAGAGGTAGAAACTTAAGACAGATAAGATAATATGATCAGACAATTGAGTAAGACAAAATTTTTAGTACAGAACTATTAATATATTAATATGTGTTACGTGTGTTTTAAATTAGAAGTACTTTTACAAATTTTATCGCGTTTAATTTGATTTATTTAACTAGCCTCCCCACCGTTGCTGTAAAACTTCGGAAACGTGATTACTCCATTGTAATTTTAATATACTTATGATTTTTTTACTTGTAATTTCAAATATACCTATAATTTTTAGTGTAATTACATATGCTAATATACCTACATTCGCACAGAAAAGTGAGCAAATGATTTTCATTGCTGTGTCTCTTTAACGGATTTTATCGCGTTTCTTTAGATTTTCTTGTGGAATGAGACAGAATCACCGTCATGAACGAATATGCCAGAAATCCTTGTGCTGTCCTGTTAAACAATAATTGTAAAAATATGTTAGAGTTATATATATACATATATAAAGTACAAACTTAATAATTATAGTTAATAAGTTGTTAAAAAAATAATTCATATTTAATTATTTTTTTTTATAATAACGTGACTAAACTTATACATTTAGTCGATAAGATTTGCTATGTAAAGTTATCAATCAGGTCACTAAAGTAAGAGATATCACCAAAACGAGAACTACTTATTGAAAGTAGCTGCAATTGTTGGCGATGACTGACACAGAAGAACAGGTCACCGGCTCAAGAAAGATCAAGAAGAGAATCATGAAAATTATAGTCTTCACGCCTGATCAGTAGATCAGACTTTTTTTTGCAATGATTAAGATTCGTTCGGTGTAAAATATAATACAATTAAGGAATAAAATAATTTTGAAAATGTCTATTATCGGAAGTAAGTGTAGAAGAGCCAATGATTACTCTAATGCATGCTTTGCTCCTTAAGGCCTTGTCAGCGTGGGTTGATGTTGGCTGTCACCGTATGTGCACTTGGTGATAGTAATATTAGTATAAAACCTTTGGTCGTGCGAATGTTTAAGCACACCGTTAGTCATGAAGGTGAACCGACTGCTCTTTATCCCAGTGCATTAAATAGACAATTGTTACGTATTTAGTATTAGTAAGTAGACCTATAATGTTAAAAATACTTACAATATTTTGTAGACTAGATAAATGAATTGAGACAAAATTTAGAAAATTGGATAGTATTGAATTTGCTACCCAATTTTCATCAAACTTAACTCATTCATCTTTATTCTCATAACCTGATGTTAAGACTACTTATTGCGCAGTGGCCGATTCGCGAGCAAAACAGGAACATATCGCTAGGGGTCAAGGGTTCGCATTTCGCTCAAGTCATAGATCTTTATGTACATATTATTTGTACCAGGCTGATTGATAACTGGCCGAAACGATGAACTTAAGAAAAAGATAGGCAAATAAAATTCGATTCGAAGTCATAGAATTTGTGTAAAGTGTAAAGGCACCTAGAACTTTCCCTGCCGTAAATTTTCTCAACAATGAAAAGAAACGAAATTCGTGCGGTGATAATGTTTTACATTTTAAAAGAGAAACCCTGATTAAAGTCAAGCTACTCAGTGTTTTAGGTAATACTGCTCGTGCATTGAGTACAATTCACACCTAGATAACTGATTTTAAACGTGGGAGACAGCTGCGAAGACGGGTCTGGCCGTCCAAATGAAGTCACGAATCCGGACATGAACAAAAAGATTCAAAAAACCGTTTTGAATGATCTGCGCTCAAAATTGCGGCAGATGACAAAGATGAATGTGGTTTTAACATTTTACACCAATATTTGCGAGTGAAAAAGGTTTGCGCGCACTGGGTGCCGCGTTTGCTCACTGTTAACCAAAAGCAACGTCGAGTGGACGATTCGTCAGAGCATTTGGCGCTGTTTGATCGTGATACCAGGAGTTTTGCGGCGTTATGTAACAGTAGAAGAAACGTGGATACATCATTATACTCCTGAAAGATGATCTAAGCAGTTGGCTGAGTGCGCAAAACCTGCGCCGAAGAAAGCTAAAACGGTTTTGTCTGCTGGCAACGTGATAGCGACTGTTTTTTGGGATGCTTGAGTGATTATTGTAGTGGATTATTTACAAAGAGGAAAATTCAATAAATGGAGAGTATTATGAAAGCTTGTTGCAAAAATTTTGTGAAGAAATCCGAAAGAAACGGTCACATTTAACAAAAAAGAGAGTTTCAATCCACCACGACAACAAACCTGTGCACTCGTCAAGGGTTGCAATTACCAAACTTCACGAATCACGATTCGAATTGGTACCGCATACCCCTATTCTGTAGACCTCCCCGTGCGACTCCTACCTATTCCCGAATCTCAAGAAATGGTTAAGTGGCTGATTTTCATCAAATCATGAAGTCGTTGTCACCATAGACGAGTATTTTGAGGGGTTAGAAAAAACATTTACGAAACTGGTGTAACGTCATTATAGAAGCGCTGGACTAAATACATCGAGGTAGAAGGAAACTGCGTTGAAAGATGAAATTGTTTTAAATAAATTATTAAAGTTTTTCTTTCTTGTTTCGGATACTTGTCAATCACCTCTCGTAATTTATAAAAAATCTATTTTTTTATAATATAGGGGGG